>JAGWCC010001500.1:0-23734 GCA_022651775.1 Drusus annulatus
TCCTTTGGGGAGAAATAGGACTATTTTACTGAATGTAGTTAAAAAAGATTATAATGATCCCTTTTCCCAAAAAATAATGTTAATTTATTCCAAATTTTCCCCAAACTTAGTTACTTATTTTAGTGTGTCACTATAATTGTATATTAAAATTTTTAAATAGGCGTATATAATAAAATAAATTTTTTTTAATCTAAAAACCCACAGTTGGGGGTTTTTTTTGTTGCAGGCCCTTACGAGTATGCAAATTTTTTACCCCAAGCTTTAAAAATTAAATTTTTAAACTCGGGGGTTTTTCCCATTAAAAATCATTAGATTTAAAATATATTTATATTTGATAAGATTTCTTTTATGAATCAAAAAAGCAAATAATCTGTTGGGAGGGTTTTGAACGGGGACCTCTGACGTCAGGTAAATTACACCCCTTTTTTTGAAATTTTTTTCGATCAAATAAAACATACCCAAATAGCAAAATTACTTTTTTTTGATCACGTTTGGTATATTTTTGATTTGAATATAATTTGCTAAATAGTTATCACCAGGGCAACCAAAATATAAAAATCAATCTAAATAATGCTCTTTAAAACAACACCTTTGTGAAACATAAATAACGGATATGACATCACCACTCGCAAATACCCGTATGCACAAGAAACCACATATTGAGCGAAGCAAGTACTAAAATTATTACCAGTTAGAAGCCAAGTGGTTCAAAGCGTCTGGTTCACTTCGAGGCGTCATGAGTTATATTTTCTAGTTAGTAATCTGCAGAGTTAAAATATTGACAGGTTATCAGTCAACTGAAAAATGTGTGTATTATTTTTAAAAAACTGCATAAAGTATGCGAACATAGCAGGGGCGGCTCGAAGTATAGTGGAATTGTGTTACGCACCCTCGAGAATTATTTATTTATTCTCACAATTATAAAAATGACAGAAAAAATACTATCCTCTCATCTTTTCAATTAAAAGTAATAAAATTAAAAAAAAGTATTAATATACATGTATAGAGTTGGGTAATAGCACACTTACAGTAAAGTTGACAATAACAATAGCCAATATTACAAAGGCAGTACTTATCAGTTAGCCACAATCATGGGGTGTCCATAAGTGAGAGCACAAGCAATTATAACAACAAAAAATAAAAATAGTAAAAATAGAATAATGATAGTGAGGACAACAAATAATGGAAAATCAAAAACAACAAAAAATGTTTTTAAATTTACTGCTGCATGGAGTAACAACCACATAAGTGTCCGAAAGTTCGAACACAAAAACATACCCTTTAAGCGCCCTTGAGGTGATTTTTCACAAAAACGGGGCTATACAAATCATCAAAATTTTATCATTATACCATACAGCGGTACACAACTGATATCTAGTGCCACGTGTCGTGGAGAGGTGCATTTTCAATCTTGCATAACCAACTTTCATTTTAAATTAATTGGGGCATATGGGGAGAAATACAAAACCGGCTGAACCGTGAGATAGAAAATATCATCGAATTTCTATTCAAATCGTACCTCATTTTGCGCGCTGCACCCGGTTATTTCGGAAATGTTTACCAAAGTTCTTACTAAAGCCGTTTGAAGTCAAACAGGGTAGTAGGTAGTAATGTAGGCACCGGCCGCCACTGAATCTTAGTACACCCAGAATGTATTCTGTGCGTTTTAAGCCTGATTCACACCAACGTCCGGTTCCGCTCAGTGCCGATATTACTCCGCAAGAAAACTTATTGATATGGTATGAATATCAATCAAGGAGGCAAAGACAAATTTGTGTGTGCTCCTTGCCCACCCTTTGTGATATTTAACTACTTATTTAGTTAAATAATTATTTTGAAGTGTAAAAATTCTTGCAACGCAATTTTTTTTTTTTTAAACCATTTTTTTGTCACTAAATAAAAGGTGATGGGTTATGTGTTGTAGGAGTTGCAACGAATGGGAGTGTGAATAAATGGCAGCTATATTTCACGCAAACTCCTTGTGACCCCCGACAGCTTCTCCGGTTGATCGATCGAACACGATATGACCACAGGCCACCATTTTGAATCTACCGCGTACCGTCTATCAGGGGGCTTGCAACGAACATGCAAAAATATGCAAATATTACTAACGCCAAAAATTCCAAGAGATTATATGAAATGTGGGCGATGTAGAAAGGGTTCACGCAAGTATTTATAGAATGGTGTTACTATACAGATACTTTCCTATGTAATAGATTGGTAACTTACCTAGTCTACTTGTGACTCTAATCATAGCATTCATAACTACAAAGCAAAAAGCCTGTGTGTGAAGTAGTAAAAACCGAGAGACCGCGGAACTCTAGCGTCGCGAAATTTCACGGCTTGTTTGGCTGAAATTTTATAGGCAATACAACCATTTTCAAGCAATTTTATTTCCATCGTGCGCTATCAAGCTTTCAACTAAATATCTATTAAGTGGTAGAAAAATGAGACAAGAAGTGATATTATTTTTGTTTTATTTTTTGTTCTATTTGAAAAAAGTGTGAATAAACTTTTAGTAAAATTATTGCACTTACGGGAATGGGTTTTCTTCAGATTATTAGCAGCTTCATAACTAGTATGCGAAACCTCCCTTAGTACTATCCGTTTTTGTACCTACCTGCTTTGCGTAAGTTTTCCCGTTTACAATTACCAATATTGTTTGATTCGTGTATATTCATTTTTGAACACAACCCATAACATGACCGGGTAGTAGCTGGGTTGACAAACGCGTCGGATTCTCATCAGGGCGTCGTGGGTTCAATTCCTATGGCGGCTAAGTCCTCCATCATTGCACAATCAACATTTTCCGCGTATTATGATGGCGGTAGGAGTTTTTCAAATAGTGTCAGGTTATTCATAACGCGAGGAATGTTTGTCTTTTTTTTAAGAGAAAATAATAAAATAAAACGTTCGAAACAAAGGCGATACATTGTTATCTGTAGTGCGAATGCAATACTTTGATATGAAAAAAAAACTGATTTTTCACGTTAGACTTTTGGTCCTTTCCAATTGCGAGTATTTTTTTAAGCTCTTCAGAGAGCCAAATGTTTGAAGGGAAATATTCGCGAATCGTAGTTTCAGCCATCTACGATAGTGTTCTAAATTCGTTTATATTCAAAGTAAGGGAGTTGGGAATGAAAAAAGGATTTTAGAAAACCTTCTTGCAAACGTAATAATGTAGGCCAAGAGTGCTTTTAAAGTCAAAGACGCAATACTCACCCAATCTTGCTCAGAATCCATTTGATTTGAAGATATGAAAGCTTGAAGGAACTTACTGCCGAACGAATCGTAAAGGTATGCCTAATGAAATGGTACCTGACCGTCGCTAGACTGAGCAAGTGTGCAAGTCAAGGACGTGAAAGCTTATTGACAAAACTCAAATAAAAAGGGAAATATTGGTCTTAAAGTGGTAAAAGTCACCAGGAAACCTGAAAAAAACAAGTAAAGAAAGACCTTCATTTGCATTTCTGACTTCCTCATACCTTTTCACAGTACGCTGAAAAATAATATTATTGTCATTAATTTGTGAACACCCTTGATCATTCATGAGCACATAGATATGTTGAACCCCTGACACCGGTTACGAGCAAAATTGATTGATCCTTTGACGGGGTATTTAATATACAAACCAAAGAGCTACATTCAAGAAAATTCAAATAATTTTAAAAAGTATTAACCTCTTCGGGCCCCAGGTATCATATTTGATACTTGCCGTTTTATGCTCAAAAAATAATTCTTTGTCATTATTTCTGATAAAGGGCCAAAAGTATCTGATAATGAAGATTCCTATCTTACCGACCGGGAGCATTTGTGTTGAGTTGATGGTAGTTAAATGTGATCTAATTGTTATGTGGTAGAGAATATGAAAATACTTGAGAAGAGATTCTAATTTTGAAAAAGTGCTTAGTTTTAAGATATCAGTAATTTTTTTTTTTTAATGAATTATTTTTTTTAATTCGAACAATTCATTGGAAAAAATGACAATATTATCTACAATAAGATGATTTAATATCTAAAGACCTAAAGAGAAAAAATATAAATGTCAAATCGTCTATCGACCACAAACCCGAACTCAAAACCAAGCTACAGACTGACATTGTACCGAGTCTAAATGCGAAATAATATGTCAATTAAATTGTTTTATTTCACTTTTTAATCTGCGTTTTTTAACCTGCGACAGTGTGTTTCATACTTGTACCTTCCGTTTGGAGGTAAGTACCTACAATAAAAAAACAACGTGGTGAGAAAGTTATTTTTCAATAGAATTATAAATAATTATTTGGAAAAATTACTAATGATTTCAAAAGCTATCAAGCACGGATTAGATTTTCAAAACGATTGTTATTTCACCAAAACAAAAAGTTTATTTTTAGTGACATTTCCATAATTTTGTAAAAAGCACTAAAAACCTGAGTATGTAGAGCATTGGTCCCGGTCACGCTCCGCCGAATATTATTGACAATCGACAGACAGGCGGAAACATTGATTCGGTAAGCCTCACCGTGCTGAAGTCACGGCAACATACACACGTGTAGGTTGGCTCCTCCACACATATTGACCACCTCTTCGACATGTGCATACCATGTGCACACATATGCACGAGTGTCCAAATCGACCAGGCGGCATTGGCATTCCGGGCCGCCGTTTTGGGACCAGGTTACGGAATAGTAAATTCCATTTTTATTTTAAGTTTATTTCATACGGAAACCCAGAAAGATTACTCGTTACATGCTTTTTGTCACGCGTAAAATTTTTGTGAGTGCTTGCTTATTAGACGTTACATATTCGAATATGAAAATGATGTTTGTTGTGGCGGAGAAATCTGTTCGTATCTAAGTGAAAATTAATGGATAACAAAACATCATAACAATAAAGTAGAAAATATGGATGCTAAGCAGAAATAACTCTTGAACGGCGAGATCTGGTGTCATGAAACTTCACTCATTTTTGTGTCACGATTTTCTAGATTAACGCATCGATTAACTGCTCACAGGGTAACTTAAATCATTCGCTAAGAGGTTTAAAATTACTCAGAGAGTAACACTAGATACCGGATTGTTTGTTAGAATTTTTCTTTTTTTTAAATAAGAAAAAAAAACGAATCTTCAGCGAAGCCGGATAGTAATACAAGTTTTATAATAAAAAATATAAAGGGTGTGTTTAAAGATGTCGTAATAATATGTATATTGATGGTAATTAAGTGTATTTTCCCACATTATACAACTAAACAAATGCATAAACTGTATGTAAGTACGAAATCCCGTACGTCAAAACATTTTTACAGCTCTGATAAAAACATATTCTAAGCTTATCAAATGATACATATTGAAAGATGCATAATAAGACTTGAGGCTAAGACGTTTTATATTCACAGTAATTTATTGAAGAACCTAGAATATTTTGAAGTGATCATCTTTTCAAACCAAAAACATGATTTTGAAGATCGCGAAACAACCGCGTCTGTTGCGCCGCTGATACATACATGAATAATGCCACACACCCATTTTCTAAATACAAAAGCACTCTCATGCTTTTAGACATACAAATATGCCACCCAATGGGCATGGTAAGGTTTTTAGATACACGTACAATGCCACCCAATTGGCACGGTAAGATTCATTAATAGTTGCACACGAAAAACCCTGTCCAGTAGCTGGACGGAACACGACAAAAAACAATGAAAAATTGTGTAGAAAATGTTTAATTTATAGAAACAAAAAGCGTCAAACAACAAAGCAATCAACGGCTTACAGCGTTTTGTATAAATTCCATGCGATAAAATATTCGCCTTGAAATGTATTGTTCTACGGCCATAGAAGATAGAAGGTGGATTTAGTCACTCGATAATGAGCAAAAATAACATTATTGTATACAATGGACAACATCTAGTGTGTGTACATTTCCCAAATTATGGAACCACAAAGACTCATCTGTGGTAATCACAATTTGTGGCGATTTTCTGGATCGTGATGTGTAAATAAATCATTAAGTAAAATAAATAAAATGCTTTTGAAAATACTTTTCATTTAATTAATGCTGTATTAATATTTTAGCACTGTTTAGATATAAACAGGGGCATATATAGGACAATCTATATTTATAAATGATATTTCAGAAGTTATTCTGCATTCAAGTTCTTTTCTTTTCGTGGATGACCTACAAATATTCATTGAAAAACAATATTTAGAAGACTGCAATCGACTCCAGTCAGACATTAGTAGAATTGTTGACTGGAGTAAAAGAAATCGGATTGAGTTCAATATTTCTGAATGTTTCATTTTGTTTTTCACTAGGGCGTATCATACTTGGTTTTACCGGTATACTATGAACGACCAAAGTTTAAAACGTGTCTCCACTATCTTGGATCTTGGGATCATATTTGATAGTAGGCTAACATTTCATGCTCATATCGAAATGACCTGCAGCACGTCATTGAAAATGTTGGGTTTTGTTGTACGTACTGCGAAAAAAAATAGTGTCAACCGGGTTCTCACAGTATTATTTAATTCCTTGGTAAGAAGCAGGCTGGAGAGTAGATAAGTGATTTGAAGTCCGCACGAGGAGAAATACTCCCTCATGTTGGAAAGCGTTCAGAAGAAATTTCTGAGATTTCTCTACTTGAGGGAGTACGGTTACTACCCGTGGCTCTATCCGACTGACTTTCTCTTGGGTGTGCTCGAAACGAACCATCTGCGTGTCAGAAAAGATGTGTACATCGTCACCCACTTCTTCAAATTGATACGTGGATGTTTCGAAAACTTAGCTATCATGGAGAGCATTAACTTTTATGTACCTGATGGTTATCGCCGTCATCGACAGCATACATTGTTTTATCTCCCGGCCTGCAGGACTAACTTGCCAATAGTCATGCCAGTGGGGAGGGCACTTTTGCTGTTCAATCGAATCGCTTCGGATATCGATATTTTTTGCGTCAGCGAAACTGCCTTTAAACAGCAAGTTTTATTGCTGCTTGCTTAACTTGTATTTACTATTTATCTATATTATTTAGTTATAAAATCTTGTCTTAGTATATTACATGCATTGTACTGTGTTTTTTGTACACTCCATATATATCTTTAATAACGCTTAAATTTTTTTTTTGTAATTTCCTAAAATGAATAAAGAAAATTAATTGAATTGACAATCGCCCCCTGTTTCCCCACCCTTGCATCTCCACAATTTTTTTTATCATCTTTTTCTTCTATTTTTATTAATGAACTTTTTAGTTACATGATCATACATTCCAATTATTTCACAAGTCGGATTTTATACTAATCTTCTATTAGAAGTATTAGCTTGTGGGTGGAAGAGGAGTGTACATTCATTGTTAATAATCCCATTATATAATATGGACATATTGCATTTGTGCTGGCTATATTAAGGAAAAATATATTAGGTACAGTAAATTTGGTATAAAGAAACATATATGTAGTGTAAGTAGTACACCGTCACTATGATAGTTTTATTTTAAATAAATAGAATTGTATAAATTAGAAGAAGAAAAAAAAAGTAGTAAAAAAAAAAGTGATAGAATATTTTTGCAAGATTAATTCAATTGGAAACTTTTTTGTTGTTGTTAAGAATGTTTTTATAGTATTTTTGAGGGAGTTAAATATTTGGGTTTTATCATTAATGTTTCTGATTTCTTCTGCTAGTCGATTGAAAAAATATCGTTCTTGGTAAGTATGATGGAGTTGAGCAAATGATGTACCTTATTTTGGGCATGGAAAAATATAATTAAGTAGAATTCGGTTTTCAGTTAAAAAATGGTATTTGTCTTTTTCTTTCATGATTTGAAATATTGTTTTTTTATGTACAGGTCTTTAAATGTAGGTACTTGAAATTCTTCAAATAGGCGATCCATTGGGTGGTCTAAAGGTTTTTTTTAAGATAATTTGAATTGTTATTCTTTGTATAGTTCCTATTGGAATAAGGTTAGGTTTATATGCGGATCCACAACTAATGATAGCATATTTTGGAGTAGATTGAACCGAGGCATATTATATTAAATATAGGTTTTTTTACCGATAAAAAAAATCTGATTCTTAAATTTATTATATATACATTAGTCTTTTTTATTTTAATTCATGCTGTATTCCTATTTGGCCCCGTTTAGATATAAGCAGGGGCATATGGGAGACAATCGCCCCCTGCTTCCCCACCATTGTTATGAAACTACTCGTAATTGACTTTCCCAAAGTCAGCAACTACTAAGAAACCATTAAAACACTTGACTTTTAGCCCAAGTGCTGCGGGTTAGAATCATTAGTTAAGGGTGTTGTTCTTTTAACTTTACCAGGTCACTAACTTTACTTGTAACATGCTTACCTACGATACGTATTACATACATGCATCCGTATTTTCTACATTCATAGGCTGGTATTATTTGTACGAATCGCGGCACGCCTTGAGACGGACTATATTAGAAAATCCGTCACTTACCGAAGTGTTCCGGCTATATTATAAGATATTAGTACGGCCTAGTAGTTGCGGGCTCGAAACCCGGCAAAGTTTTTTGTTGTTTTTGCAAAAACAGGTCTTACACAAAATACACCTACAAATAAAATATTACCACGTCATGCCAGAGTAGAAGATGCAAATGTTATCGCCCTGGTGAGAGAGTGCTATTCAGAATTTTTCCTCGAAAAGTTTTCACCCTTATCAAATAACTAGATGTGAATAGTCAAGTTTTCCTCTTTCTTCTCTCCACCTCACAACATTCTTATATTGCAGGTGGTAGTCCAAGTGCTTCCGGGCAGTGGAACTTTCGTGTGTTATTCACATAAAATCATACATTCACAATATTTATCGTTTATTTAAAATAACAATAAAAGTTATTAGGTATTTTTATATTAATAATTGAAATAATACCAATAATCTTCAACGTAAATATAAAACATTAAAAAAATATAAGTCGCGACCGAGACTCGAACTCGAAACCTCTACTCTATCCAGGAGTAACGCTGTATATGTTTAATTATAGTTTAACATTTACTTGTGTTAATATCATGAAAGTTGCAAGTGTAATTATCTTCTACGTGAAACTGCCTTTTGGGGTGGAAATTATTGTTATTAACTGCCGATTTCACAGCACGAAATTTAATTCTTGAGTCAACACTTATAGGTGGAAAATGTTTTCTTCGAGCTTTCTCGCTAGGCCGGTAAAATGAAAAGTAAACACCGCGGGCGGCCCTGTCCACGGATCGTGTCAGTGTCTAGTTGTGTTATTTTGGGCGTATCGTTTTATCAAATATCTTGAAAATAAATATTTTCCTACTCGTATTACGGGTAAATTATTTTGTGTAAAAGAAAAAATAATAATTCTAAAAACAATTAAAAAATAGATTTAACGCAACATGCTTTTCAAGAGAATTTTCAAATAAAATTATTCTACTGCAACATGTACACTGTATGTAAAGTGCAAACTTCAATGAAGAATGGACGATAACATAGAAATTTTAAAAAATACATTAGCATTTCATTCCGTTTGTTTTATCCACGGAGTTTTTAATTTTTTTAGTTGGCAGAGTGTGATTCGATATTCTAGTGTGAACCAGCAGTAAAAATCCATCAATCATTTTTGTAATCCAGTAAATAAAATAATACAATGATACGGTTTGTAGATATGTACTGTGTGTACATATGGGTCCATCTATGTTCTGTGGAAGGGTAGAACGGTGGTACCTACTTTGTACGTAATTAAATTGTCCCTCGGTGTAGAAACTTCGGTTGGTATTTAGCCGTAAAGGAAAACTTTCCACCTTGCCAAAGATATCCGATATCTCATAATCTCTTCCACTTCTTGAAGTTTCAAAAGTCGATATAATCTACTGCGGACGTCAGCCATTTTACTCGTGAATAAGAAATGCTGGGGCTATTACTAGATGACGGTAAAACAGCAAAGCAGCTTATCGCGTTAGAGGAAGGGAAAGAATTAGAGTTGTACTATGTACTACAGAACGAGATAATCACAAAAGTGTAATAACAATTGAATTCAAACATAATAATTAGTTTGAACTCTTATTCAATTAGAATTCTACTTCTGGGCGTAGTGTGGTTAGTTTAGGTAGCATGGGAAGGTTTCTGGAACCAGAACGATGCAGCTCCACGGACTTTATAACTTTTTCTTATTATTTTTTATTAATGCAGTTTTAGTTACATGGTCATTTATTACATTTTGTTTACAAGTCGGATTTTATACTCCTCTTCCATAAGAAGCATTGACTTGTGGATGGAAGAGGAGTGTACATTCATTGTTAATGATTCATTAATATAATATGGAACATGTGTTATTTATGCTGGAGTGTACATTGCAGTTAGATTGCTAAAATATATAAAGTACTGTAAATTTGGTATAAAGAAACATATACGTAGTGTAAGTAGTACACCGCCACTATGATAGTGTAATTTTAAATAACTAAAAATGTATATATTAGAAGAAGAAAAAAAAGAGTTGTAGAAAATAAGTTAATTATGGAATATTTATAAAATAATTTCAATTGGACACATTTTTTGTTGTTGTGAAGATTGCTTTTAAAATATTTTTTGTTAGAGTTAGATATTTGGGTTTTATCATTAATGCTTCTGATATCTTCTGGTAGGCGATCGAAAAAATATCGTCCTTAATAAGTTTAATGGAGTTGAGCAAATGAAGTATTTAATTTCGGGCATGGAAAAATACATTTAAGTCGAGTTCGGTTTTCAGATAAAAAATGGTATTTGTCTTTTTCTTTAATAGTTTGAAAAAATATTGAATTTCAAATGTATAGGTTTTAAAATGTAGGTACATACTTTTTTTCAAATACGCTCCTTACCATATACGATATAATACGATCCGTTGGGTAGTCCGAAGGTTTTTTTAAATATAAATATGGTTTTAGTTATTATTTGTGATAAATTTGTGTGTCATCAACACAGGGTAAACTATGGCAAAAAAAACATTTTTGAGCAGTTTTCACTAAAAACGTAATCTCGAACTTTTTTGGAGGATCTGAAATACGTTATTTTTTTCGTTCGTCTGTATTGTACTTTTAGGTACAAAATAGATTTCCCTTGTAACTTTTTCTTTGTTCATGTTTTTAAAGAAAACATTCCCGAGTTACAAATAACCTAATTATTTTTAAAACACTCCTACTAACAATATTATAAAATAATGTAAAATGTTGCTTGTGCAAAAATGGAGGATATAGTAAGCTGCAAATTCGAACGTACAACGCCGGGGTGGACACGGCGCATTTTTCCACTCTGGCCCGTAGACACATTGAAAATTTAATGGTTTGATATGAAAAGGCGAAATCCAAACACGGGAAACAATTTAATGGACGTCTATTGGAGTTCAAAAAACGAACTCACATTCGTACAGTACCGGAAACTTGTTCGAATCCTAGGAGTTCGAGCTGTAAAACTTCAGAATATCCCAACATCGATCTTAATCAATTATTTAATGGTAAGGAGAATTCTGATTTTATTCGCGATTTTCTTAACTCGAGAATATTTTCAGCCTTTAAAAAAAAAAAAATTATATGATCTGCATCATTGCCGATGTTTGCACCAAATCATCCACATGATTTAATCTCAGCAACGTACCGTTATCCGTTAAACAGACTTTTGCTAGTTACTAGTCACTAAATCAGTCGGTGGATGAGAATTCAACTCGTTCTTTTGACGATCAAAACTAATCCGCCGAAAGTGATGAGACTGATGAGCTTAATGTCGCCATGATTATCCCTATTTTTCAGAGCAATTTACCTTTGAATACCTCACACGATTGCACTAGCCTCCCATGAAAAACGACGCAATGTACAAACCATTTCGCTCTTCTTATATATTCTCTCTCTGCTAAGGCGGGAAAGAGCCCTTAAAATCTCTCTAAATCATTCACACTTTCCTACCCAGTGCAAGCATTACCCTTTTGGAACGCGCTACTTTCTGGCATGGGGCTCCCTCTGAAACGTCAGCAGTCAGCATCGAGGCAAAATAAAATACTGTTTTCTGTCTCCACCAGCTTGCTGCTCCGCTTCCGCACGCCTCAAAGTAAGTCATATGCCTCTCCTTATTCCTCTTATTTATATTTGAAGACATAAAATAATTTAATTCTACCGTGCAGAAAATCATGCTGAAATAATCGTCCATAGAGAATTCTCTTGGAAATTGCATTGACACTTATGCAAGTTCAGCGATTCTGATATTCGTGTTGTTACTTATTAGTTTTATTACGATCGACGCAAGCAAGGGGGCATTAAAAAAGTATTGCAAATTGAATAAAAAACGTTTCTAAGTTTTGCAAAATATCCGAGATAATATAACCAAGAACATTTTGCATAATTACAAAATGCATATTTCCAAAATTGTGTCGCGATTAATATCACCATAATCACTTTATTGAGCGGGATTCAAAGAAACGTGCTTTATTATCTGTGAAATAGTGTGCATTGCTATGGGAATAGTATTCCTTTGTAAAGCTTTATTCTTGATTTTATTTTCACCTTAACACGGTTATTTGGTTGCAACAACTTTGCCTCCATTTCCCCACTCTCGGTTACAGAGTAACTTGGGTAGCACTTGAAAATTAATTATGCGATAAAATTTAATTGAATATTAAATTTTCGCTTGATACCCCCCACCGAGTAACGACTCGAAGCTGACAAAATTATATTATTTCTGAAAACATCTCTTCATAATCACCCAGTGGCGTTCCGGGAAGTTTACGCTAATGGCTTAGAAATAGAACTTTCCTTTAGAAAATCGTGAATAATTTTAATATTCACTAGGTTTCCGTGCCAATTATTAATCGAACAATTCAGCTTATTTAACACCTGACAGCTGCCGTTTGACCTACGGCATTGTAAAACTGACAGTTAGACAATGTTTTTGGAAGGCGAGATATGGCATTTTGCGTCAATTTTTATTTTATTTTTTAAGTGATCTAATTCATATCATTATTTGTTTCTCATCAGAGAGCACTAAGTTGTAAGTCCGTAAAAATAACAAATAATTCTAGTTAAATAAATTTACGTTTTAGGTTCTTTTTTCGTACAGATATATTCTAAAAAGTTATTTTAAAATTTTGTTAAAACAGTACATTTCTTCTCTCGAAACATTTTTTGTAAGTAAATTAGGCCCTTAGTGATAACATAACGGTAATGCTGCTATATCTGTCACCTGATCATAATTTGATCAAATGGTGAAACGGGCCGAGAATCGGTGGTTAACGGGGACCATTATTTAAAGTGATAGCGTAAGAATATTTATAATAGAGTTAATTATCGATTTGCGACGTTGTAAAATGTGACAGTGGTTCAAACCAGTAGGCCTAAGTTTGCTTGCAAAATAAATGTGGAATAACGCATTTCACCTAAACACAGTTCATATTTTTTTGACTATCGCAATACTAAAATCGTATAATAAATTATTTGCGTGTTTTGTTTCTGGGGCCGGAATTCAAATGTCAGGACAGAATTTAATTTCACAATTGAATTATTCCACAAAACCTAAGCAAAATACAATATATTGGTCTAAGCTGTTTATAGTTACTTGCATAATATGTAAATATACATGCTACTATTATTTCAATAATATTATCCGTCGTCGTCCCTCCCATGCCCCGGCGCCACTGCAGCGCCGAATATCGTATTCTACTCGAGTTAAATGATATCAACTTTAATTTGCCTAATGCGGCCTTACGTGCTATTCGGGGAATACAATGCCGAGTCTGTACTTTAATTTACTTTGCATTTGTTTAGTTTTGATGTTCCCGACCTACTTACTGTTATTTTACCACATTTAGTTCCTACTTGGAACGTTGTTTCCAGTACCTACTTGGTAGTTTTATGACTTACTTGATTATTTTAACGTACCTGGGTTTTGTCCACACCGTCGCTGTGTTTTAGTCAATTGTCTAGGTGCGCCTAGTACAGTTCTTGTAAATCGGGTTATTAGTGATTTAGCATTTTAATCGACATGAGCATATGATTTGAGCCACGTGAGGTATACCTGTGAATGAGATACCACGCTGGCGTCGCAACTGCTCGGAGCGGGTGGAATGGTTGCTTCCTAATTTTGGAGAAAGTTGTGAGACTTGAAGAAGTGGGGGAGATTGGAACGTACCCATTTATTCAGACCTGGTCACTAAGCATACCTAAAACCATACAACTTTTCGAATTCCAAATAGACGCCCACCGATGTGGTACTAGAAGTATTTTCCAATGTGGAAAGAGATGCAAATATAGTTAATTTAGGTTGTATTTATTTATTAATTATTAGTTAGGAACATTTTATAGTTAAACAGATTACTAACATGTAATATATATTGATAGGGCCAAAATCAAAGTTAGGTCAACAATTAATTGACAAATTGTCCGCATTGATATACAAATAAATAATTACATTACATTAGAGTTACTACGGTAATACAAAGACCAGAGAAGTGAAATAATAGTAATTAAGAGATATAAATAATATAAGCAAGTGTAAAGAAAATAAAGAACCCATGGTTTTTTTTAAAGAAAAATAATTTCAAATTTTAAAATATATTTATTTTAACCAAACAACGTGCATTTTTGTAAAGTAAACATGTCACCAGACCGTTGATAGTATTTTATAGGAGAGTTGGAGAATAATTAATTTACATTGTTCATATCATTGTTCATTCATGAGAGGGGGTTGAAGATTGCTATATTGTTGTTGAATGTTTTTTTTATTGATTTAAATAAACAATACATTAGGTTCGTTGAGCCATTTAAAAACCTTTTTTTTAAATAAAACTATCCAGCCCAGGAGAGAAATCAATTCTCGTGTTTGAGTTGGCAAGCAACGTCATTACAGATTAAAATGAAATATGAAAACAAAATATAATTTAAGAGTAAACAATTACCTTTTGTTATTAATTATAGATGACAGTAATAAAACATAAAAGTAGAAATAAGAATAAGGAAAAATAGTAGATATAAACTTAACTGTATACTTACGTTGTTAATGCATGTTGGTAAATCATTAAATTATTAAAAATATAGAATCTATATTTTAATATAAATGTTTCATATCTTCTTAGTGGTCAGGTTCTTACGTTTAGATTTATATTTTGGTATTAGTTTTGATTCAACTAGATTATTTGATAGTCTGCATAAGCACACCAGATCTTTTATTTTACGTCTGTTAGTAAGACATCAGTTGTGAGTATATTGTATGTATTTTAATAAATTTCTCACTTCTGATGAAATCTTTCCTTTAAGTCGAGGGTAAATTAAAGTGCTTAATATTTCAATTGAAACTAGTATTTAATCTTTCGCAGAGCTCAATTGAAACAATTTCAGAATTTACAGCAGAGTAGGTATCTCAGCTCTTTATTATTTAGGCAGCACAGCGGAAAGGTATGGAAGCCCCCGCATTGGACGGTCCCTGTGCTTTTTTTCTGGGTCAAAATTAAAATGAATACTACTAATGTTGAATTCGAACACTTCAAAATTTATTTATTGGTTTTAAGTGTTGCATACTAATGGCCTGATGACATAATACAACCCTTAAATAATTATTACAACTCGGCGCTCTTTCAAAATGATTAATGTATGATTGCTGAATTATTAATTATTTCCTGATATACACTGCACAGCTATTTTAGACATAGTACTCTCTGGAACTAGGGTATCGATATATATCAATACGACTAAGGAAACAATGAACGATCTATTAAATATTGCGATAATTTAAACGCGTGTTTAAAATCAATAACCTAACAAAATTGTAACTTGAATATCAAACGTCGGAGATACGAAAACAAATTCGTGAAAGATGAATAAAAAACACCAAAATCTTAGATAATTTTCGGTTTGGTTTGAAGAACCCAATATGTATTTCGAATTTCACTCCGGTTTTCTGAAATTTTAGAAAGTCGTTATCAATGGGTATGTTGTTGTTTTTAATTATTTTGAAGTATGTAATCTTCTGATAGTATTATTACGCTAAAAAATCTTCTGCCACGTCCGATAAAATATTGCTGATGCATACAAAAGTTTGAAATTTTCTTCCGATTACGTCTGCGATACGATATGCTCACTATGTTTCTTTTGTTGAGTGTCTCAACTAAAACAGGGACTAGCTTCCTTTATATCTACACACCGTCAAGATCAAACGCGACCACTGTCGCTACCTACCAATAAAATATAGTTCATACATACAAAAGTTTGAAATTTTCTTCCGTTTACGATCCTCGACGATATACTCACTATGTTTCTTTTGGTGAGTGTCGCGACTAAACCAGTAACTAACGCTGCATCTCCAAACGTTGTTTGAAAGAAGATTCCTTCTTTATCTGTACTCAACCTTAAAACGCAATGGCGTCCATACGTCAGATCTGACAGTTTACTGATTCTTCTTACGAATAAATAGGTTAAAAGAAACCTAAAAACGAAAACAGGTGGAAAACAAACGTTTTAATGGGCAATATGTTATTATTTGTATCACTACATTGTTTGCGGGTTGTTTTTGTAGCTATTTTAAATCAGTTTATTACCTTACGTTATATCCATAGTATAATAACGACATATTTTTAATATGTTTTTTAAACAGTTATGACATTCGAGGTTAGATTTAAAATTTGTTGGATTCTAAAGAATAATCTTAAACTCCGAGACCATATACCCTCACCCTCTTCAAGCTGCATGGAGAATTCTTGAAAATTCTTTACAAGATCAATCCTACTCAATTTTACTTTTAGCTCTACATTTACCCGATAGTCAGTCTGTTTACTTTGTAGAGGGACGGGAAGAAGAAGCTCTCAGGGAAGCATATACAAGAAACGCCTCTTTAACAGCGTGGTTCCAATTGAATAACCAACATGTAGAGGGACGCTCTTTTCTATATCAAGACGTACCAAATAATTATGTATTTTCAGCTGACAAAAAGTGGATGAAACGACAGCGGGGAGGTAACAAAGTTATTGGACGAATACCTTCGATTTCTCCAAGAAATATAGAACTTTATCATTTAAGACTAATCCTTCTAAAGGTGCCTGGAGCTACATCCTTTGAATCTTTGCGAACTGTTGACGGAAATTTGCTAGCTACTTTTCGTGATGCGGCGCGTCAACTGAAGCTAATTGACGACATAGGAGAATGGAAGCAGTGCATGATGGAGGCTTCATCGTATTTGATGCCTAAACCTCTCCGATATCTATTTGTTTTAATATTAATACAATGTATCCCTTCAGATCCGTTAGCGCTGTGGAACGATTTCAGCAAATGCATGTCGGAAGATTTTTTCCATCATGATGTTGCTGAAGAAACCGCTATTAATCTTTGTATTTTAAACATACAGGATATGCTTATGAAGGAGAATTCATCTTGCAGAATGCAGGGCTTACCCGAACCCCGTGAAAGTTGCAGTTTCGGACAAGTAACTGATTTTAATGTAATGTCCGAGAACACTTTAGGTGAACTGATGGCTGCAAAACTGAACGACGAACAACGTCAAGGTTACGATTCTATTTTGAATAAGTTTTTTTCAGGTGAAAATGATGACAATAAATGTTTCTTTATCGATGGTCCTGGGGGAACAGGTAAAACGTTTATTTACGAAACATTGATTCACACTCCAAGAGGAAAAAGGTAAAAAGTGTTATCAGTCGCTTGGACGGGTATTGCAGCTCTTTTGCTGCCGGGTGGCGTAACGTGTCATGCCGCTTTTAATTTACCCCTCAATTTACAGGACAATACAACATGTAAGGTGTCGTCAAAGAATCGCAAAATTATAATGGAAGCAGATATTATCATATGGGATGAAGCACCGATGGCTCCAGGTGTGGATTTAGAAGTAACAGAACGTACTGTACGCGATATAATGGGAAATGATTTAGTCTTTGGTAATAAAGTTGTCGTATTGGGCGGGGACTTTCGACAGATCCTTCCGGTGTGTCGACGTGCCTCACGAGGACAATTAATTGGAGCTTGTATAAAAATCAGTATACTTTGGCGACATTTCAAAACATTTCAATTAAAAACGAATGTTAGAGCTTTAGAAAGTGAAAAATTATTCTCTAAATGGCTTTTGGACTTAGGAGATGGAAAACTTCCTCCTTTAGAAGGAACATCAGAATCATCTGTGCTTATTCCGAATGTCAATATTTTTCAAAATATTATTCAATATATATACAGCGAGAGGCATACAGATGCTGATGCTTTATTAATGAATCACCGAACCATATTGTGCCCCAAAAATGATAATGTTCGTGCAATTAATGAGGATGTCCTTCAACGATTAGAAGGACCAATGAAGACTTTTCATTCTGTTGATACCATCATTAATGAAGAAGGAGATTTAGATGATAATGAGCAAGTTAATTTTCCTGTCGAGTTTTTAAATTCTATTAGCCCTAATGGCTTACCACCCCATATTTTAAATCTTAAAATCGGTGCTATCATTATGTTACTAAGAAATTTTTCTATTGGTGACGGCCTCTGTAATGGAACAAGAATTTTGTAAAAAAATTTCAGTTCTAATTTAATTCAAGCTGAAATTATTACGGGGAACAGAAAAGGTATCGTACATTTCATTCCTAGAATTAGTTTGAACACTTTATCCTATGTAACTATACCATTCAATATGTGCAGGAAACAGTTTCCAGTAAAATTAGCTTATGCTATGACCATCAATAAATCTCAAGGACAAACTTTTGAACGTGTTGGACTATTACTTCCCGAACCAGTCTTTTCCCATGGACAGTTGTGCGTTGCATGTTCCAGAGTGCGAGCGCAGTCATCGTTATTTATACAGATTGTTGACGGTTCCAAGCAAGGACAAATTCTGACCGGTTGGAATACCGATAATATTGTATATAAAGAGATATTTTTCTAATAAACGTATATTTATGAATTAAAAAAATGTATTTATTTTTGATCTTTTGGAAAGAGCATAATATTATTACTCGGTTTAAGTAGTGTGATATGTAAATATATTTTTTTACAAATATAAATAGAACACATACACTTTGTTTATAACCACTTTTTTATTCAATATTATGTCTACCGGTTTCGGAAGTACCCTTCCATCATCAGGACAATATTAAATTAATCTGAAATACAAAATACTGAGGTATATATACAGATTTAGGAGTTGGAAGGAGAAGGGGTAATTGAGGGGATTATGGGAATAACCTAGTAATAATAATAATAATAATAAGTAACAATAATAATAACCCTCAATTACCCCTTCCCCTTCCAACTCCTAAATATGTATATATATCTCAGTATTTTGTATTTCAGATTAATTTAATATTGTCCTGATGATGGAAGGGTACTTCCGAAACCGGTAGACATAATATTGAATAAAAAAGTGGTTATAAACAAAGTGTATGTGTTCTATTTATAAATGTGGCAAACCACAAAGTAAATGCTTTTTACGAATATATTTTTTTACGTTTCTAAATTACGTGAGTTCAATTTTAACTTAAATAAAAGTATATTTACGTATAAAAAAAAATTTGCATTTATTTTTGACAATCTTTTGAAAAGAGCATACAATATTATGAATAAGTTTAAGTAGTGCTATAATGTAAATATATATTTTTGTGATTCCAAATTATGTAAGTGCAATTTTTTTTCGATTTAAAAAACCATTCTAGTGGTATGGGAGAGGAAGCACTTTCTCTTTCATTCATTACTAAGAAAATACAATTTATTCTTTGCGTTGTCATGGATGAACGAGATTTGTGTTGGGGTGAAGGGTGTTCCTCTCATTGTCCGCGGTGTTCAAAATAATGCATTTAGAATATTAATTACAAGAATTTTTTTTATATACCTAAATATTTGAAGTAAGCATGCTTTACCGTGCATTGGTAGTAGTTATTGTTGTAGTTGTTGTCTTACAACAGGACTAAACCCTATAAATGGTCGCCAACACTTGAATTGGGCGTAGCCCAACCAAAAGCCGCCCGCAGGGTCTAGCGGCAAAAACCCGCGGGAGCGGGTTTCTATCTGCTAGTTAAGTTATGAATACTAAAAACAACGTGTATTGTTTTTCTCGGATGTGGAGGCAGTGCGCAATAAATAGTATGAAGAGTGTGCATTGGTGCTGGTTCCTAGAAAAATAATGTTTCAAAATTTGATATGTTCCTGAAGGGAGATGACTTAGCTGCTAGGTCGATTTCGTGAAAATTTCACCTCCATTTTTTACCTCTCCGGATAACGGTGATCCTTCAAGGTTTTTCTGTTTTTTCTTGATGTAACAATCAAATCTAGTTAAGTAACATTGTCTTCCATCAAATTCGAATAAATGTATATTATAAATGAGTTGCTAGATAAGGCGAAAAAAATTTTTTTGGATGGAATGAAATGTGTGCTGTCGGGAAAATAGGCGAGTTTGAAAAAGATTGAAGTAATATTTTATGAAAATGATGTAATAAGATTTATTTTGCTTAAACAAATAAGAAAATCATAAGTTAACAACTGGGTTTACTGTGCCCTGCAATTTCTTGGCAATGTCCTATAGGTAGTCTCAATTAAATATCTTATATTAATATAAGATATTTAGTTGATATTACCTACAGGACATTGCCGCGCAATTGCAGGGCACAGTAAACCCAGTTGTTAAATTATGATTTTCTTATTTGTTTAAGAAAAATAAAACATAATAAAATAAAACTTAAACGTACCTAATGGTACAAGAAATAATTTACGAACATTCTCGCTGTGTTTTTCCAAACTACACATCTTTTTGTAGATAAGCAGATAAAATAGTATTGGTTAAATTTGAATACATTTACAACAGAAGAGGGTGAAGTATTATTATCCCCTTCCTGCTTTCTGCTCCCTGCAAAACCCTTTCCCTCCGACTTTCATCCCCGTCTGCATGAGTAGATGATCCTTCTCTTTTCAATGTCAGGATCAAAAATGTCGAATTTCATTTGATGAGCTTTTATTTCGCCTCAAAGCTGTATTATACATTTTGCTGGAACCTACAAGCATATAGGCACTATGTAGGTTTTCCTTTTTTGTGCTGGTTTCGAGGCGCCATATTGCGGGGTCTTTTAATTATTGAGTAATCGATTCGATGTTCGATTTTTTTAAATGTGTTTCAAGGGTGGTTTATGTTTTAAAAATGATTAAACATATTGTTATATTATATAATGGGCATTTTTTTTATATTTAAATATATTTTTATTAAAAATCTAATAACTCTGTAATTACTTTTTTGTTTGTTTAATATGGTTAATTGTTCTTCACATATGCCAACTAGTTTCTATCACTCCCCGTATCACTATCCCCACGGCACACAATATAAAATTAATTATGAATCTAAATTATGTTTATAAGAAAAAAATATCACAAATAAGATGCGATACGGTACACCGAGATGGATTATACAGCTTCAGAAAAATTAAGTGGACTGTAAAACTATAATTTTATGACAAAAATGTTTGATGGAATTGGGTGAAAGTGGGTGGAGAATAAAACAAGCAATGACGGAAAAGGGTAAAACTAAACACTTGTCAAGATAATCCCATTTCCGGGCATAAGAAAAACAATTGTAGATTTCGAACCAAGACACTTTATATCTTGAACAACTTAAAGTACAGCGATAGTGAAATGCACAATTTGCGATATGAGTGCGATACCTCGAGAGATTCAAAAAACAATACTTTTTATCGCAACAAAAATACGAACGAAATACGTCCATCATCATTTTTTTATTCTGCACGAAAACAAGTGAACTCAAATTTTCCCAGAGAATTATTTACGATTTGACGTGCTTGTTTAAAAAAAATTAAAGACAAATATTCCCGGGTTACGAATATCCTGACAATATTTGAAAAACTCCTACTGCCATCGTAATAAGCGGAAAATGTTGCTTGTGCAATGATGGAAAACTTAGCTAGCAGAGGAATTGAACCCACAACGCCTGGGTGGGAATCCGACGCGTTAGTCCACTCAACTCCTGACCGGTGTTTTATAACCCTGAATGTTTTTATACCCCTGAATTGTAATACATAATTACGTTTCATGTTCCTGGCAGGACAGTTACAAGACAGTACCTACCATATTATTGTGCTAATTTTACTTCAACCTCACAATATTACACTCCTATGCGACGAATCTAACATCTGGGAAACAAATACTTCGATCTCAGAGCAAAAATATACAGGAGGGAGCTGACGTCAGTTCAGTCAGTGTGTTCTGTAGTCAGTATTGATGATTTTTGCCTGACTCGGCCGTGGCGAGGACTTGGGCTAGGGTATTTATACATCTATTCATAGCACATCGACATAATGTTTTTGTTTATTTATATAACCACTTTTTCACAATGTTGTTAAAAATAAAAATATATGATATAACCTAAAAGAACGCTGAGTTATGTCCTGTTATGTCGCACAACAAAACGTAGTGGGCGGAGTCGCCGGAGACGCGGGAGACGGAAAACATGCTTACATACCGAATGGTGGTGCTTTATTATGTGAGAACTTGTCTTGTCTCTTCCTCTCTTACGGTTTACGACGTAAAAACCCGGAAAAATCGATTTAACGTAAGTTTTTGTAGGTTGGGTAAAAATAAGTACTCTTTCTCTATATATTCTTGCTCTGAGACTCCGATGTTGTTGATTATATATATTTAGTATGTCAATATCACAATATAAGCGTACCTTTGCACAGTTTTTTTCATCTAGTAGAGCTAATTTATTCGATGAAACTATTTAACTCTGGATGTACCTGCTATTCAATACTATTTTTTTTCTTTTACAATATTTTTACTTATTTTATTATATACGTTCTTGTGGGTTTTTACATAACTGTGCAATACATAATATAAAATAATTGTGACATAGAAATAACACGGAGTAAATGACACAAAAACATAAATAAGTCATCAGAAATATTACAACACAATAAATGAACTTTAATATTTTTGGAAGAAGTATGCTATTTTAACCTTCTTGTTATTAGATTCAGTGCAGTTGAATATAATATGTACTATTTCTGCGAACTACTATATGCAATTTAGGTACGAGCGAGTATCTAAATTACTCCGTCCTGATATTATTGTTGCATTAAAAAATATTTTTGGCTCGGGTAGTTCTGTTAGGTACATGGAAAGTTATTAAGCTTAGTGAATCAGGGCTGTCTATAATACCATTGACAATTTAAAAAATAAAAGTCAAATCGAAAATAAGTATTCTGTCTGAGAGTGTTAATAATGTTAATTATTTCATAAAGTAATTGTTATTTATGGTTTATATGGGTAGGCCGAGTTTGTAGTTAATTTATCTTAGAAATGTATGTTGCAATTTTTTAATGGAATTTTAAAAAGGAGTGGTTTTTAAAGTGAGGAGACAAGACAGAAGAATTATATTCGTTTTGACTTCGAACTAATGAAGAGTACAGGAAAAATTTTTAATGTAGAAATATTTCTAAATTCACTGGCATTACGAATAATAAAGCCAAGCAATTTAAAGCCTTTATTAGTTATTGTATTGATGAGTTAAAGAAAATTTAATTTAGAATCGAAAGTACTGCCGAGGTCATTAATTTCGTTGACAGATGTGAGGGAAATATTTCAATTAAAAAAAGTCAATTTTATATTCATAGTTGAAAGTACGTTTTTTTGCACTTTTTATGTGTATATACGAGTATATATACATATATGTTTAGTTTAAATATTTATGTAAAAGCTTTAAACAAGATTAAATAAATTAACTAATAATCTGTCGTCTTTACAATGCAAACATGAAAAATACACATTCTATGTCA
>JAGWCC010001501.1:0-23920 GCA_022651775.1 Drusus annulatus
AACAGAAATGAACTTCTTAGATGACCTGTACATATGCATCACCATTACAACCTGAACAAAAATACTGGCAACTGAAATTACAATATAGGTTGATAATAAAATCAAGTAAATATAATTGAGCGGTAGAACTAAAACCTGAATTACACATTCAAGTTATCACCAAGATAGGTTTCTACTGAGACAAATCAATGAAAACATCAACTTTGGTTCTAATGAGGGTAAAATTTGAAATAACTAAGGTTTCCACTTACATTTTCATTCTTCCGTTTGATTTTGGCCTGTGGTAGACTTTTAACACCATCCTTCTCAGTGTTAGCAATCTTGTTGAACTTCTTCACTCTGTCGTGAACTTTGACTGCTCCTTGTTGATCGTTGTCCATGTTCAAGGAGCGCGAACTGTTGGATCGGCTGGACAGCCTGTTCTCCTTGCTGTCTTGCTCGGTTTCACTGCTGGTATTGAAATTGTCCACGGTGCTCTCCTGCACTTTGCGTTGCTTTTTGATCGCCCCTGAATAAAAGGAAGCCGACACATTGTCAGACACTGAATCTTGCTGGTCGGAACTAACACTTGACTTGCGACGCTCTGGGAGAGCTGGGGGCTCAGCTCGGTTATCTAGTAATTCGCTGCGGAGTTGTACATGATCTTCTGGTTCTAGGTCCTGAGTTGGCGCAGGTTTCACTACTTCCGGTGTTTGTACCTGGGAAGCTTGCACCTGCGATATGTAACTCATTTGAGGAGACGAATCGATTCGTCTGTAACTCTCAGAACTTGGGGAGGTTATCACTGGAGGTTGCCTGTATGGTGGTGGCTCCCTTACGACTTGCGGCTCGACAATAGGCTCTGCTGTCAGCGAACTCTTTGAAGCGTTCATGTCCTCACTGACAGAATCGATTGACACATTGTTGTCAGTACCAACGATTGTTTTTTTCCGCTTCAGAACGATGTATTTCTCTCCGTTTTCATTCTTAATGCTGCCCAATAAGTTGACGTACTTTTTAAAAGTCTCTCGAGCCTCATCTGCAAATAAACAACACAAATACAACAATTATTTTGATTGTTTACAGGTGGGGACACTTGTTGATTAATGTTGTGAAATGGACTAAATAAGTGAATTTACTTACCCCGAGTTTCAGCATTTGTTAGAAATGGTTTAAAGTGTTTAACTAAGTCATGGTTTGTCACTTTACCACCGCGGGCTACGATAAAATTACGAATTTCATCGATACTTAACTCAGTCGGCGATGCCATTTCTGCTTTTGACACGTGAATTGCGGAGCGCTCCCGCGCGAACTTCACTACGATCGGGCGGTCACTTGGATACGCACACACCGCTAGTTGCAAGTAGACAAAGTTCAAGTCTATACCAACTAGTAAAAAATATAATAATAGTTAAAAAATGTAATTAGAAAGTGAAAAATATATTGAAAAATAAAAAAAATAATAATAATAAATTGAAAAATATAACAATTTTTTTAAAAATTATCTTGCTTTATTTTTGGTGTTTTGGAAAATATTATTTTCTAAGGGCGATTAAATGATACTTATTTTATTACATTATTAGGAACATTTACTTTTTGACAAATACTTGTATTTGTGCGCCAATTTGTAATTACTTTTAAAATATTACCACAACAGTATATAATTTCAAAATTACATATTTTATTAATGTACCCGACGTAATCAGGTACACAAGTAAACTGTAATAGGGTAGCGGTCCCAATCTGTGAGGTGCTCCAAGGGGTCGTCTCGTTGTAAGGGAGACGACGGGTTCAGCTTGTAGGGCCTCGGCTTTCAAGTGAAGATGCTGCGGGTCTGGTCCAGAGAGAGGTGTAGTCAGGCGGTCCAGGGGGGCAGGCGATGGTCAAATAAAAGTCAGGAGTCAAGTTGAAGGCGATGTCAGGGCGAAGATGAGTCAAGGTGATTGGTACTGGTGGAGGATGCTGGTGATCTGCCTTTTCTCCCATTATTGCGCAATATTTCATTGCCTTGGGAGCGCACAGCCGAGGCGTAAGAGCGATGTATGGGAGGATTTAGTATCCTCTTTCGCTCTCTCCCCGGCCGGTTGGCAATTTTGTGGGACAGATTTTAGCAATCTGTCCCCTTCTCCTTTCCACCAGCTTTCACCTCAACTTTATCTCGCCCCTCTATCATTTTTATTAAACTCACAAATACATATCAAAATACAGTTTACAAATAATGGTGCCCGTTTTTGCGGGTTTTTTGCCTATAACTATTTTATTCTAACATTTATATATTTAAAATTACATGTTATACAGAGCGCGTGGTCAGGCCGTCACAATGGAATAGTTTATTGTTTTGTGATATCAGCCTGACTCCCGCAATAGAGGTCAAAGGTTACCATTATTATTACATACAGAGTTGTGCAGAGCCCGTGATTGGTTGGGCATTGCGGCCGCTAGGCATGGGCTGACCGGATGTTCAGTTCGCGGTCACGCTCGAGCCAGCCTTGGGCTCGCGTTTTAACGCTGGGCTGGGGTCTCAGACGCCCATTGCATAATCTGCCGTGTTATGAGAAGGAGCTTACTGACTCTAGCATGAAGTTAAGTTATAAGACAAAAACACGAATTTAGTATGACAAATTAGAACAAATATTTGAAGTTAATTTTGACTCTAATTCTAACGATTCAATCATGATTTTACGTACACTAAATTATTCACCCACGGATTTATAATTTCCGCGGCATAGTGCGTCCGACACATTGATGAACATAATGATAATTAACCTAAATGCTACATATTGTCGAGGGCACTGTCATCGTGGCTATCGCGTCCGACACAATTAAAAAATAAATTCGTGTATTATTTTTCATTTTGAAACACAAAGCAAAAAATATTTTTAATTTAACTCAACATTTAACGAACATATTAAAAAATATGTATTTATTATTTTAAGCATATTTACTATTTCTTCAGGAAAAGGAAAATAAAAAATAAATAAAAAAAAATAACAGTCACACAATGTTGACTTTCTAAATAAATAAATTATTTTTCGTGACTGCATAAGAAGTAGGTAGATATTATTATTTTTTCACAAATATTTTACTTCTATAGTTTGGATTTTTTTACTTAAATTTTATATTACTTATCATAAAGGTATTACAAATAATTTTACCATTTAGCAGTACTTAAAATACATAAATTAATTTTAAAGTGATGTAGAATAATTTTTTTAGCTTGGTGCACACGTAAAATTTTTTTGCGCTACGAATTATTATTCAAATATCAATTTGGAATACTATGGGCGGTGGATAGGCAGCGTCCCGTTTAACGCATAGTCCCGCGTAAAAATTGCACAGACGCGGCGGAAAAAAACTTTTAGGTGTGCACCGGCCCTAACAGAAAATGTCACTTGGTATATATTTAGGTAGGTACTGTTCAGATTCATATAAATAACATGTATGTATTCATCTTGCGAATAACTGGGTACCTCCGGTCTTTGGGAGTGATCTCTCGTGTAAATGCATATCGCCTGATGAACAGATTACTCCTTACATAGTTTTTACACTATTGTACAATATTATTCAGTTATACTGCATGTTCCGTGTATCTGTACCTCAATCGTTAAGTAAGCTACTCACAACTTGTCAGAAAAGTAACAATAAACGGTGAGATATTATTAATACTCAAGGTTTACTCCTTCCTTCCTTTATAAAAAAGGCCCGTCACACAGCATTCCTAAAGATGACATAGACCCCGTGGGAAATGATTTCCGACATTTTCCTGTGTAATGTTATTATTTCATTAAAAAAAACATAGACCGACAAAAAAAATGTGACATGTCTTCCTTGGTCACCACCGACTTCTTTTAGCATTTACTTCTAGCACTCTTTTCTCCCTTAATAAGCTTTACATGCCCATACCTTCTCAGAAAGGGCGGCTCGTGACTTTTTAGTGTTCCAGGGTGCTAATATATAAAAAAAAACGCCATGATTGATGTTGTTGTAGCCGAAAATGTTTTTTTTTTTTCATTTTTTGTTGTTGTATGAAGATTTTTTTCATTTTGGTGGGTCGTGTCGGTGTTGACATACCAAAACTAAAAAATCTAGAAAATCTTAATACTTTTTTTATTTTTAAATCGTCTTCGGCTACAACAACATTAATCATGATATTTTTTTCAATCTTGGCACTATAGCACACATGAAGTCACGAGCCGCCCCTGCTTTTAAGGGTTCCTTTCTTGATCGTGCTCACTATGCTTACGATATCCTTGCATTCTTTCCGGATGTCCACAATGTATTACACATTATCATTTATTTGTAATGCAGTGCGCAATAATAATAATAAAAATAAGTAGGCAATGTAAAGAAACCTCGTTTCCTGCGTAGAGCACCTTACGCCTTGTACGAGTATACCCCTCCTACGATACAAAGAGACCGGAGGTTATACTTTTGAAACTTGTTGCAGTTTCACAATAGATCTCTTATCTGATAAAACTAAACAAAGGGAGATGAAATGACTAGGATTTTCCATTTTTCTGACAAAGCACCGACAGGATTTGCTAAAGTTGTTAACCCCATTATTTAAAATGTAAAAAGTCATATAATTGCTTTAATAATTTACATTAATACAATCACATAAATCTGAACACGGAAAATGTACGATCAAGGTGCTTGATTATTAAATAAGAGAAACTTTAACATTTTAATAATTATTATTCAAATTAAAAAATCTTTTTTTAGTTCTGCTACGTTGGTTCTTATCTGTTTTGCATTGTCACTCGTCGGCGGACTGATAATGGCAATACTGTCATAACTGTCACACATAAAAATAAATTTAATGTAAGTACATTAATTTGGTATTTTTAAGCGTTTTGAAAGATGACAATAAAAGCGAAAAGCACAAGCAAAACAAAACTCTATTTTTGCAGTTCTCATAATATTTGTAACTTACACCGAGATAAGGAAGTTCACCCTTTAAAGAAATATATCTTTAGTCACTCGGAATCCTAAGTCCAAAAAAATTAAACAAATTTAATGATTTAAAAAATCTAAACTGAATTTGATATTTTGGATTTTCAATAATAAAGTGGATTTTCTGTGGTTATTAAATTCATCTTTAATAATATGGGCGTGAATATTATTAACTTATCTGTATTTTCTCTTTAAATAAAATATATGAAAATAAAAAAAACATTCTCTGAAAACCAACTTTTGGATTTATTGCATTTTCAAAAACTTGTTTTTAAACTTGCCCAGCTTCGTTACACGAGTAAATATCTGATTGCACCTATCATTAATTAATGGGCTTCTTGGAAATCTTTTTTTGTTTGAATGGCTATAGGTGTATTTGATGACGAGATTTGAATATTTTCCATATTGTTAGAAATAAGCACCGCATCGTCAGCGTACAACAGGCAACATTTTTTACAGAAAACTTAATAAATCTTTGTATATTCATTATTTTTATTATCGACAATGTTTTTGGGGCGATTTTTTATGTATGCTGCACAGAATTAGAAAATAATAAACGAAAACTGTTTTATTGTTAAAATCGTGAATCAGCCAATAATCCACGCTATTCCCCCAGAAGGCTTAGTGCGAACGCAGTCGAACTAGATACATATGGAACAATGCTAATTCGACAAATAGAAAACTTAACAGTATGTATTCAAGCACATCACTTAGCAATAAAGAGCACTGTCCGTGTTGGTACCGTCTCCGCCACAATAAAGTGTCCGGATAGTCGCATATGAAAGGTTCTACCCTCCAACTAATTGTCCACCGGAAGGGTTCTTCTGAACTGTGAACATGTCTACCTGTCACTTCCTTCGCTAATGTTTATTTCGTGTAGTTCTCTCGGAAGGTCCGACCAGCTGACCGACAAGGCGAGAGGCAGGCCCGCATTTAGACCGCGTCCAACGCTGTGCGCGGCGCTCGTCGATACCTGTGCTCAGCTCAGTGTTCATAGTTCGTGCCTGCCTCAATTATTTTATTTACTTGATGCATTGGCAATGCCATAGTTTTATTGACGAGCAGACGACAAGGATGTGGTTGTTTGATGCCGTTATTGAATCTGTTTATTTCTACCAGTAAAGGAATATGGGAATATTATTGTTCGAACCAGATACTTTATAATAAATACTTACAAATAGATAATTATAGTACATATGAAATTACATATTTCGTAAGGATATTTTTCCTGATAAATTAATTTTAATCCAAATATTGATTATTTGAAGGAATGTTAGTTAGATTATTCTGCAAAATAAAGATAATTCTCTATTAAAAACACTGTTCTTCTTAAATTAACTCTAAAAAAACATGGTATAAAAATATTAACATTTTACATTTAGTTTAATTTTGAAACCTGATTATGCTTAGTCTAAGCAAAAACCGATCGATCGTATTTATTTCTTAAAGCTGTCGTCTTATAACGAGTTATTATTTTATTTTACTTGAGACTAATTCCGTGTCCAAAGGACGGACGGAATGATTTTAAAAAAAGTTTTGAGTTGAGTATGAGATAATATCTAGCAAGGAAAAATGAGTCAGAAAATAAAATAATGTGCTATTATTGTTTGAAAAGGTCACGTGACATATAATATTATCACAAAAAAAAGCCTAAATTTTGTTTCGGCTCTCCTGAACATCTCCGTTTTTTGACTTATTCCGTTCTTCCTTGCGGACACAGAATTTTTCTATTGAAAAAAATCCATATTTGTAATGTAACAGTGTTTTAAAACGTAGATATTTCGTATTTTCATAACTCCTGCATATAAAAATGATTGAAAAAATCACAAAAATATTGACAAGGACCATTTTCTGGATTCACAACTTTGATGAAATTCCGCCTCCTCAGGCACATATATGAACATTCAAATCGAAAATTTAAGGGCACACAGCTTCCACATTTGCTTACTCCGTTTTGTCGACAAATTGAAGGTATTCCTTATTTCTTACTGAAAATGTGAAAAAACTTTTATGAAACAGGTAGCAATCACAAGATTACATCTAGAATGTCGCGAAATTGTCAAAATAATATGTCGTTTTCAATTTAAGGCGAAGAGTATTTCCCAAAAGACCTTAGCATTTGAACGAAAGGACATTGGAGAATGATACTCTTAATTAGTCATGTATCGATTTTATTTTAAGAAACTCGTTTAAAAATATTTTCTAAGCATACTCATATGAACTTAACATGCTATATTATACAACAAAAACAAATCTGAAAAAGTTTTGCTAGTTTGGAAATTCGGAACTTCAGAGCATTATACTACGTAATTTTTTTCTAGGTTTATAAAACCAACTTGCTGAAAAATTATTGGATCAAACCTCAAAGCAATAATATACTGGAGGGATAGCTTTGCAAAACAGTGAAGTCAGGATTGTAGATTTTTTTCTGACTCAGGCGTGGCTAGGGTTTTCATGGACACACCTTTTTACATCCATTTATAGCACATGTCGACATAATGTTTTGTTTATTTGTATAACCACTTTTTCACAGTATTTTTATCAACAAAATATAGGATATAACCTCAAAAACCGTTGAGCTATGTCGCATAACAAAACGTAGTAGGTGGAGTCACCGGAGACGTGGGAGACGGAAAACATTCTTACATACCTAAAAGTGATGCGATATTATGTAACAACTTATCTTGTCTCTTTTCCTCTCATGGTTTATGACGTAAAAACCCGGAGAAAGTTATTTATCGTAAATTTGTAAAGGTTTGAAAAAATACTTAACTCTCTCTTCATATAGATTCTTACTTTAAGGATAAAACGCAAAGCCAATAATTTAATTAAAGAATCTGGAATAACTCTAGGCGACCAAATTCAAAAACAATAAATACAAGTGTTCCAGTCCGTCCCTGCCGAGTTCGTCTTCTAGTTGCCTATTTTATTGATTTCGTCGGACACTTTGAACACAATGTACGGCGGGTAGCTACTCTTCCGCTGCGTTAATGCAAAATAATGGTAGGCTTTAATTACTCGGCAGGTGGCGTTACAGCGGCACACGTGTGAGAGGAACGGTCGCCGCTGAAGAGCGGTGTCACTAAACGTTCCCACTGAAGGAAGGCGATACGCAAGGTCCGATTCCTTATATGACCCCGTCATTTGCCTATTACCTAGCTTTGTCAATTAGCTACCCTCATCCTCCTTAATATTCATGCTGAATTTACGGTTGGAACACGTGCCTGTCCGGCCACTGGACATTAGACAACTCATGAGAAAAGTTGTTTGCTATTTCCGACGTTTTAACAAAACTTCCTTAATGATAATTAGTTGCTAATCTATGCGGGAAACAATATTCAACTAATACTGTTATTATTGGTAGCAACGAACCACTTTCGGACATAAACGAGTTTTCTTCAGGGCATTAAATAAAATACTAAGCATTTTTTTTCTGTCATAAAAAGGCCAATATGTCCCACTCAAAACTACGTGAACTAATTTTTTTTTCAGTATTAGAGTAAGTACTGCAGATTGGTATTATTTAATGTTTTTATACACCCCTGGTATACAAGTACGATATGTACATGATTAAATGTGCTTTACTTATCTCACTAGAAGATGTCTGTTCTAAGACGGGTTATAGTAATTCTTTTTTTTTTTTTTAAGACAGATATAACATTTGTATTGTTAATATGAATTTATGATTGAAAAAACCACTTTATAACTTATTTTTACTCATTTAGAAGGTAATAAACCCTCCCGAAAGTAAACTCCCCCACGCAGATATAATTGTAAAGCCATCCCTGTAAGCAATAGAACAAAATACCAAGTCACTAATTTTTGATATTATATAAAGCCAATAGCGTCCATTCCGGACAATGGTATTTATACCATAGATTCTCTTTAAATTGTACCAGTCTGACGATGCCCGTTACAAGGTGAAAGTGGTCGGAAGGTTTTTAATCATAAATTCACATTACAGTGTAATTTCATTACGAATTATCAGTTACATAATTAGACATTTTTACTATCATTACTGGTTGCTAATTACTCATTTAAAATTACGAGATGTAACTTGACTTGCCAAGATGAAAACAATTGCAGAATCAATAATTATTAGGTGCCTTCTAGCTTAGTGTTAGATTGTAAAAATATATTTTTACAATAATTGCAGAATCAATAATTATTAGGTGCCTTCTAGCTTAGTGTTAGATTGTAAAAATATATTTTTAGTGATTACTATCGACAGAAAGAAACAGAGGAAGATATACAATACAAAAAAATTGGTACATTAATACAGTAATCCAGCAAAATTTCTGGATTAGATTTTTTTTGCTCCTCTAAAATGTTGAAAACAACACAACATACTAAAACCAAACGAATATACTAAATACATAGGTTTGAACCGAAACATGGAATTGGAAATAAAACAATATTGAATATGATATTATGCAACCTTAATTGCAGTTTCGAAGCACGCTTTTGTTTTGTATCTGTTAGTAATAGAATACAAATCCTTGCAAGGTTTAATTGCTTCCATCCATAAATTACACCAAGTCTTCCGATGCACGTGTATTTTGGATGAATGCATTTTGATCCATTGCTGCCAAATTGCCAATTAGAATTTATACCCGACTTCGCCGAGATGACGAAGCGAGAGAGTGAAGCAGACACGAAGCACAAAGGCACATTTCAAAATCCCATACAAAATATGAAAGTGAATAATGGTATGTACCCACTTTCCCCCTTTTTATTTGTTTGTGTGTTTTTAGCTAGCGTAGAGCCGGGATTTGAAACCTCTTGCATTATTCTCAAAGCTCGCCAATAAGGCAATAGTTATTCTAACTGACGCCTTTATGTCTTTAGAACATAGGTATCAGGTGAAAAAAAAACTGTTTTAGATTTACTGGAATTATAATACAGATTGCTCGAAAAATCCGGTCATTACTTCCAAATTGATCCTTTCAGTTGGAATGCATGCTAAACGCTCTCTCAACATTTGTACATGGTACATATTTTCGTATGAAAACGGATCGTCTTTTCAAATGATTCTAGTACTGTACAGATTGTCTGTGGAACGATTTGACGGCTTTTAAGATTCTTCTCTCCGACAAAATGGGTGTCTAAGGTGTCTTCAAGACCAAGGTTTACACCTTTATTTCTATGAAAAGTACCCCTACATATCAACCCTAAAGGTGGCATGGGTAGCATATCTCTCTCTCACAGTACGGATCTGTTCAAAACAAAGGTATATTCGTACTCACTCCTTCCTTTCCTTGAAAACTACCCTCCACACACCATCCCCAAAGGTGACACAGGTGAGATGAGATTTACATCAGGGCCTCCAGAGTGAATAAAATATAAGCATGGGAGATAGAGGTATTATTAAGTATCGCAAAGTGACACGAACACAGTACTCACACAGGTGCATTGCTTGCATACAGAATGTTTCCCTCTTGTTATTAAACTTAAGAAAAAAATTAAGTAAAATTGAAAAAATAGTTAATTAAGAATAAATTGAATAAGTGTGCAAACTTTCCAAATATTCAAATTCGAGCAATGTCATAATGTTGTCCTTTTTTGTTAGTAACAATAAGTGGGCATACACAAGACAAAACGCTGTTTCTCAGTGAAGTTTGGCAAAGGACATCACAATCGGAAGTGTATAAATATGCATCGATACACACAATTCTAGTTATACCTTTTCTAATCATACCTTAGTACGTTCTTAGATTGTATGTATTTTGTATTAAGGTGGTTGTGTTTGACAGTGTTAGTTGAAACAATGGGACGGAGTACGATGTGGCTGGTGGGGCCAACAGCCAACAGCCAGCGTCCGCCACTCCGAGCATATCTAGGCGGGCTGTATAAGATATACCACTTAATTAAGCCGCTTAGCCCGCATAGGATATAGATTTCCATCGATACCTCTTCAATCAGAATTCATAAAAGGGTGTCGGTCTATTGCGGCGGCCACCCTGTCGTACTCAGGCACATAAAGCCAATCGAATGGCCAAGTGAGTGCTCTGCATGCACGTAAATAGCCACCTGAGTAACGAATGAATCCATTCTAACTGCGTAAGTGCACATATGTCCAAACGCTCAATTAAATATTAACATAATACGGTTGCCCGCGACGACAAAGCCAGGAAACGCCATGCATTATGTTCGGAGTGTTTATTTGGTGGACAGAACTTAGAAGTTATCACTAAGCTTTGTGAAATTGTACTAGCTCTAAAAATAATAAAATTCTAATATCTTGGCCATACTCTAATTGATCATCCAGGGGACGAATGATGGAAGGCGCAGCAGAGGAAGACGCCGCACTTCATGTACCTACCAACCTACAGGGAGTAGTTTGCCGCGATTATAGTTAACCTCTGACCTGTCCGTCACTAGAAGAAAATAAAAATAATAATTTTCCTAAAAATACATTGTGAATGGTGCGAAAACAAATTATCCAAATATTACGTAGGTTGTCTTACCTTATCATTTATGTAATACATTTTCTAGTGAGGATATAAGTGTTGTGATCACATATATTCATTTTTAACGATCACTCTTTGCCTAGTATTTATCAAGTTTTCATAATTTTGACACGACCGCTTTAGGTTCTAGACTTACTGATCATGTCATGTCTTTTTGTGACGCCTCCAATACCCTTTAATACGTTTTTTCGTTCTTCTACGAGTCAAGTCACCATACCTTTCTTTTTATCATCTTTTACATTGCATTTGCGTAAAGCTTGCATTCTTTTCCTATCTTCTTAATGATTATTCGGTATTTCCTTTGGTAACACCGTGCAATATTGCCGTGTATAAAAACTCTACTGCTTTTCTTTTTACAATTCTCTATTCAGATCGATACGTAGTACTCTTTATGATATAAAGAAATGATGCCACTTGCAGGAGTTTGCATTCATCAAACTATATCTATGCCTAACGCTTATGACATATTTTTATAAAATATAAGTATCTATCTATCACGATGGAACATTAGAATACTTCAAACAAACATTGGGAACATACATAAATAGAGAACTTTTATAATTCCGATAATGGGATCTGATTTGCTGAACGTCGACTTATTCCAACAAGGGTGAAGAAATAAAGATCCGCTGCCATGTTCAAGGTCCGGACGAATCAGTGATACAAGATATTTATGTCCCCATAAAGGTAGTACTAGGAAGTAGCGTCCTGGGGGGACCCCCTCGCCCCGACAAACGGCGAGATGTTTCCCAATCGCCGGGGTCTACGGGGCACCGTATTTCAGCGGCCGCACCGCCCACTGCCGATCGCCGCACCTAGGCACCTTGCTTCTTCATTCCCGTCTACCCTCTTCTACCGTCTATTTCTACCTTCTCTCTACCCGTGCTTCATACCTTTGTAGTACATACTAGCAATCTAGCTATCTAGTGGTAAGCATTTAGGTACCTGCACATTGATTCAGCACGTTTCTGGTACTGAGAATGAGACGATTTTCCGGGACAAAACGTTCCTGGTAAAGTTTTTGAAAGGAAGACGTGCTAGTGTTAAAGATGTTGATTCCATTATATTATTATTAGAAAGGGATGGAATGTTTTAGTACGAAGAGATAATACATCTTTGCCAAAACCTTAATTCAAATAAATGATAATATATTTTCTCGTTGTTCTGTTATTTTATTTTATATTTTGTTCTCCCTCTGTATGTATATATTACCGCACACTTTGTATGTTTTGCTTAGTTTAATTTTGTACCCTGACGATGCTTAGGCTAAGCGAAACCGGTCGTTCATAAACATTAAAATAACATCCGTGGTCTTTTAGAAAGTTATCTTTTCATTTCTTTAAATAGTATATCGTTTACATTTATATAACACGACCACTCAATGTCTTATATAATATATCTCCGAGCTCAATTTAAACCCGTTTGTTGATGACCACAGTATATTTTATTGTTTAATGTTATACATTAAAGTTTTTATTATTTTTTAATTTTTTAATATTTATGCATTATGTTTGTGTTTAATTTTCAAGCTTCCATTTAATCCCTGAAACCGTTCGATAAAATCTCAAAAATACCCACGCACATGCTTTGCCTTTGTGGGATTTATTTATTTATACATTTTCTTCTTTATAACTTTGTTTTACATACTTATATGTACCGAATGTATCAAAAATTTGAAATAAATTAATCTTTCAACAATGATAATAATATATTATAGAAGGTAATTAATACAATATCGATGTTCATTTATTTTATATAAATTCAAAGGGTTCATTTTCTAATAAAATACCTTGTAAGACTCCTTGTAAAGCGATTTGTAGAATTCTTTTTTTTATTATTATTTACTGACAATGTTTTAACCGATTTCGGAAGAAACTGGGGAAAAGTTTTATTAATAATTTTCAAAGAAATATGAGAATAAAAATGACAGTTTCTAGAATGATTTCTTAGCTCAATTGGCAGAAACGTTACTCCCAGATAGATCAGAGGTTTTCAGTACAAATTTCAGTCACAACCGAATCTTTTTACTTTCTGTGTATCTTCTGTTTCGTATTTCATTGACAGTTATCGATGTTGTTTCAATAATTAACAATGTTTCAGTTTCATATTGTTATCGAAAGGCAAAACTGCTGCACTCAATAAATAAATAAACCCCGGAAACGTTAAAAAAGTGGTTGTGATCAGGGGCGGCTCGTGACTTTTTAGTGTGTTGACTTTTTAGTGTAGTGCTGAGATTGAGAAATACGACGTTGTTGTAGCTGAAAATTGTTTTGATTATAAAAAAAAAATATGAAAATTTCTAACAAAAAAATTGATAAAAAAAGGTTTTCGGCTACAACATCAATCATAATTAATTAAACTTTGAAAAATTACCCTCTAAAAGACAGAAATAAATTAAATAAAAAGTAAACTACAAATATCTTCCATATCCTTTCGAAAACACGCATTTGTATTACGAGTGCAATACATCTACATTTGATGTATGCCACATAGGTGCCGCGTAAGGCTTCGCGATATAATCGGCAACAAAGCCTTCCAGCCGCTAGACCCACCGAACCTCCTCATGGTATCGCCGTACTAGTTTCTAGTGAAGAGCCCTGGATACACATATACGTACTTCTAAGGTTCTATCTGGGACATGGTATTCACTAGCGCTCATGGCAAAATACTGTACATCATACATCGGTGGATTGCCAGGCTTTGCTTTGCACACTGGGAAAATCTTATTGGGAAAGAATTCACATATTTCATTCAAAATGTTTGATCAATTTCTGCAGAAGTAAGGAAATGTAGAGCTTACTTTAGACACGCGGAGATGCTTTCTGCACACTTCTAGCACCTTCTTCGGTTTATCTCTGTAGTGGTACATATATTTACCAAATGAAAATCATAGTATGTTTTTGCGATATTCAATGTACCAAATTTGTATCAGACATTCCAAAAGTGTCCGAGGGTCAATATTTTGAGATTTCCATAAAATCATTCACTGTTCATTTGAAGCTTCGAGAGACTGTATTTATTTTAATTTGTTGATGTATACATGCACTATTGTACCGATATCTAAATATTTTTCTCTCATGATAACGATCACAAAACTGCGCTATAAAAGTTCACTGTTATTATTATTTTTATTATTATGGACGTATTACTGTGAAAATGGACGTATTACTGTGAGAATGAACGTATATTTATTGTAAGGAATTTAAATAAAAAATATATTAAGAAAATATTTGAAGAATATTCTCTATGGCAAGCGTTTGGCAGAGCAGCCGGTTAGTTACCAAAGATACTTGTGTAGGGATTGGCAATAATTGCGCAGCAACCGGTAACATTTTTCCGACTTGTGTGTATGTGTGCCCTTTTGAAAATAAGTTACCTAATGATTAGAATTGCTATCTTTATTGTGGTATAAGCCTAAAGCTAGGTACTTAAATTTTCCGATTGTTGATTTATAAAAGATCAAAATGTGCAATTTTTGTAAATCAATTGAGGACAAGTTTATCCTATTAATATTATATGCGACATGAAAAAAATGAGAATATTTAAATTTTGCTTTGAAAAGTTGCATATTTCAGAAATAAGTCAATGCTTTGGAATCTTGAAAAGGGGACAGCTTCAGTTTCGTTTCAGATTTGATTTCAGAGAACGTTTCACAGTACTCGACTTTATATCGTCCCAGGAAAAGCAAAAGAGCTTAAGCGACACTTTGGTTAAAAATAAGTCAAATATATTCGTTGGAAAGGCAAAAGGGCTTAAGCGACGCTTTGGTCAAAATTCTGCATCGAATGCTCCGACTATTGTTTGATTCTGAAAAATTTACAATTTGGTAGAAGGCTTGACTCACTCGACACAAGTTTGAAACTTTCTTAGCTTTTTATCGCTTCGGGTAACTCAGCGAGAGGATTGAGTTAAATTTTTTTTTCGAAATGCAACCAGGTACTGAAGACTTATGAATTTTATTGTAAAATAAACAAAAAAAACGTTAAAGTGCTCTGGTGTAAACTTCCCAAAATGACGCTTCAGCTCTTTTGCCTTTCCGGCGACGAAATGTCCTCAAACAAAAAAACCAAAAATCTTGGCAGTATAATTTTTAATTCTTGCTGCAGCGATGAATCAAATAGTGGTCGATTCCAAAACTGCTTAGGTAGTGAGATTTTTTTAACCGTCCACCCACCCTCTCGCGAAATTTGTAACAATTACACTGCCATCATAAATAATTATCCCTCCCAATGTAGTTCCCGTTGTTTATCGATCTTATCCGGGGCTGGTCTCGTTAGATTGACTCCGACCGCACAAGGGAAACAAGGCACCGAGCTGGGGGCGAGTACCTCATTAAACTGCGTTAGTGCTTAGCTAAATTTATATTGGCTATTGAGGCTTTTGGGCAAAGCTAACAGGCCACTGGACCGTCGCATTTCAGGCGAGGTCTGCGCACAAAGGGAACTGGCTGTTGTGTGAGCGCCAGCTCGCCGAGGGGCTGACGAAAGTCCCTTAACTGAAAATACGGGATTTTGGTGTTGTTATAGCGTGCGCCTAGAATTATCTGTATACTTTAAAACTTTATCCCCTGTTGGATGGTCCGATGCTCTGTGGGGAACCCGCTTGCCCAGCGCGGGTGTAAACTGTGCACCTAAAGTTTAAGTTTAGACTTACGACGAGAACGAATTTTTTTTGAAATTCACACAACCTTTTCTGACCAGAATTTCTGGGTCAACACAAATAGTTTAAGCTAGAGAAGAAATGGACATCACGAGTTTTGGAAATATGATACAATATCTATAAAAATAGAAAAGAACTGCTGCTAAAGTCAAAGCTGCCAAGTGGAAGCCTATAAATGGTAATATTCATACTACCCATGTAATATTCTACCTAATTTATATGTAAACTGTAAATCTCTCAAAAAAATAAAATAGTTTGAAATCAGAGTTTTTTTACTTTTTATAACCTTTTTTACAAGAAAAAATGTGGAATTAGTAATTCCGTTCACCATGAAATTCTTATTAGCCACGAGATAAAATGGAAGAAAATTTAACTAATAATTGGATTGATTAACGATTATTTGACTTTTGATCTGCCTCTAGGTTTATTAGAGCCGACAACGGTGGCGAGTTTGGTAGGTGTAGGTAATATGGCTATAGAGGAGGGCCGGGTATTTAGAACCCGACCAAGCTACATTATCTGAAAAGGGGCGGGGGGAGGGGGGGTACTAGGTAATGTACATCCGAAACACACTGTACGAGTGATAGATTTAATATTTTCGATGCCGCAAACGGCCTGTAATATGTCATATATAATGATACCTTTAAGCGAAATTCTTCATATTCTATTTCATAAATGTTCTTATAGAAGATATCGTTGAAAAATTACAATCAACAAGACAATACCCAGACCTGGCAGCACGCGTATACTTTTATTTTTAAAAACTCCCACCTCGTAGTTGACTTATTGTTATTCTTCTGGTGCCTTATCCCATCGGAGGTTTTTCACCCTCTTTTAGTATTTTAATAATTTTGGCATACAGAGCTCCGGGACAATGAGGTCCCTTTTTATTTCATCACGATGTTAAATTTACGGTTATTGTAATAGAAATTTGGGTGAAGTTTTTTAAATAATTTATGCTTAAAATGGCTGCATGTGGGGAAGGTTAATCCTTCCGTAGGACTTGTTTTGGTTTTCTATGTTTTCGTCGTACTTGCAGGATGCAGCTCGGAACAACTCTGCATAGCTGCACAAGCGACGAAGTGAAGTTTTTAATTCCTCACAACAACACTAAGATATTGGTGTTTTCTTCTCAGAAGTAAACATATTGACTACTAAGCTATTTAAACATCATTGTTATCTTATGTAAAAAAGAGCTAGAATTAACTTTCACCAGATAAATAATGTCGAAAATGAACAGGTCCTCTACTCTGCCAAATATAGGAATCATTATAATTTAACCATGATCAAAAGGTTTATTTTGATTTTGGAAATAATACAAGTTTATACAGTTTAAAAGAAACGCTCATCACCATCACTTTAAAGGATGCCATGGACTTCTACGAAGCCAACTTCCACTCGCACACCCTTTCATCTCGCAAGCCGCTTAAACTGGGATTGGAATAACCTTTCGATCAAATAACCTTTAATATTCATCTCGGGTATACAATATAAAACACCATGAAACCTAATACCACCACGAGTTATCTGCCCGCTGTAAAAGTGGCACAACTTTATCCCTGCGTACTTACCACTAATAGCTTGTAAACCATAAGGGATTACTGTACGGGAGATTATCTTTTATTATGTAAAGAACCGCATACCATACTTCAGTAGCGATCGTAATCGTCCAATTTTGCGCGATTCTGCGAAAATTAAGCCGAGTAATGCGATTTTAATACACATGCCGCTCATTCTGGGAAAATTATTTTTCAGATTATGCGAAACCGTATGGGAAATCGAAAGGATGTTTTGCTACCTTGCACTGGTTTTGATTTACCTTTAAATACAAATTACTTTTATTATGATATTAACCATTTTTAAAGTATATTTAGTTAGTTTTTATTCTCTATGTATATTCTTAGTGCCGTGAAGTTTTTCCGATTTTCGCGATTTTCCAGAACAAGTGTTGGTTTTGTGACAAAAATGATTTCATTTTCCAACATAATCTCTCATTGTGTGGTGTTTTTACCATCTATATTGTTGGAATAAAAAAAATAATAGCTTTATAATAGCAAAATTGTGTAAGTAAACCGAAACAATGTTTAAAATGTCACGGCCCCCGCTGCTAATTCCCTACTGCCTATTTAAATTACGAGACCTTATGTTTGTTGTTCCGTTTTTTATTGAAACTTAATCAATTTTTAATTATTAATATAATTATTATCATGATAAGTTTTCCTTGATTATAACATTTAAAGTTTACTAGAATAAGAAAACACTTTTGTTAATTCTAGCAAGAAAAAAATAGTCTGTCAGAAAATAAAATAATGTGCTATTATTTTATGAAAAAGGACATGTGACATATATAACATGATTGCATAAAAAAAAACAAATTTTTGTTCCCTATTCCAGCTATGTTATTTTTTATTTGAAAATTTTCAAACCTTTTTGATTTAAATAAAAACAATATTTGTTTAAATGTAATTATCATAATTAATGAGTTTTTGTTTCGTAATTGTTTCAATGGGTTATTAAAAGACATCGGATCATATGCACAAAAAATGCAAAAACAAGGAATGTTTTTTTTTAAATATACTTATGCCTAAAATATACGATAATAACAGGAAAGGGTCAAAAACATGCATGTTTAATTTCCATGGTCGCGAGAAATTAAAATTGGAGTCTTGGTATAGGTACCTATAACTGAAATCTGCGGTTTTTTTTGCGTTTCTGTTTTTTTTTAATATAATTCCACAAAGGCGGAGATTAGGAGAGGGGAAGGGGACAATTACAGTACGTTAGGTTTTAAATATCAAATAAAATGATGGCAGAAACATACACTAATGACAAAAAAGGCTCAAATATTTACAAACTACAAACGATAACGACCAAGAAGGTTCACATAATTATGCATATTCCAATATGCAGGCGCACATAAATCCGAGATGTCTGATTATTAATATTTATTGTATGCCCTTTGATATCTGGTTTGTCTGGCATATATGTGTAAAACGTATTGCAGACCCAGAGCATATCATAGTATGTAAGTACGCCGTGATGCGTAGGTACCCTGCAGCCCACAGGTGGATAGTATTTGAACTCGGAGCGTTTAACATCAACACGATCGTAAATATAAATATTGAGCGTAAATAATATATTTTTACACGAGAAATACGATACGATTTTCTCCTGCATTAAATACCCGACCGGGTATCTATTGCACCGGCGGGTGTAAATAAGTTCAAAGGCTGTAGGTAATGGAATCAATGTACGAACAATTTTCAAATAGTACACTCTCAATATTTATGTGGAAGATGAATTGGTTAAGCGCTTGGGAGAAATGAGATAAATAATAGACAGCAAAATAATATTACCAACAATATTTACAGATCTACAAACTTACTCGTGTAGCAGGTCAAAAGGGTAACAAACGGTCGAATTAAATATTGCGGTAATTATTTTTTGTGTCTGTAGTAGCGGCGCCTATGATTGCATGGATATGTTATTCTGTATAATAATGTCAAACAAATAAATGACCGTCAAGATACGTGCTATAAATTCATTAGAGTTAAAAATAATTTCAGAAGCATGATAATAATAATTCTTGGCTGATTTATTTGGCGCCATTTTTGTGACATATCACCTCAATGGCGCTTAACAAAGCTTAAAAACTATGGCTAAAATGATCAAATTATCTAAAATTAAAGCTAGAATTACTTTTTATTTATTGATATTTACAAATCATCTATTTACTTATGTCGTGGGCTGTGAAAAAGTTTCAGACTTTTAGTAAAGCCGTAGATCGAGAATTTGTCGACCAGTGCATAAAAAACTATTATACTGGTGAGTTTAGATATTAACGGACTAGCCAAGCTTTTCGAATTCGGGCAATTCAGTTATTTTGTTATTTATGCATATGATTTGTTGAAGAGATGAGTTTTGAGACTGCTCTGAACTCTATCAAGTCTTTCGTCATTCTCAGATCGTGTGGTAGTCTATTCCAGGTTTTAGGACCTGACACTCCTTCACTCTCCGAACTTAGTGTCTGGTGTGCACTTTGGTTCCTTCAACCTTCCGATAGCCGATGACGTTACCGATCTTAGAGTTAACTGTCGCGAATTGGAATAAGTCGAAGCCATTCCGTTAATTAACTTAAATACCATCCATTCAAGCTTGAATTGGATACATTTATTTTGACTCATTGGACTTCCAACCCAAAAAAATAAATATATACATTTATATATTTATATTTATTTCAAGACAAGTAATTTTTCAACCATTGCCAAATTGTATTTCAGGAAATTATGCCTGAATAAGCGATTTACCAAACCACAACTGTGATATTACTGTCTAGTTATTATTTTGACGATTTTATATTTATCTCGTTGATACCCATTTTATTGTTTCTAAATAATTTTTTATTTTCTATCGTTACATATTAATTCCTAGTTTAAATAAGAAAATATACAGGAACATACTTACCTGGCAGGTCCCATCAGATAGACACAATTATTAATTTAAAATTATGATTGAGATTTTAATTTTTTTTTCCGATTTAGGGCATGGGAGCGAAATTAAAAAGAATGAACTTTCTGAATTTGTCATACAGTACAGGATTTGTTTAAAATTTGCATATCTAAAGGTCAAGAGACAGATTATGTTGAGATTCTTTTAATGCATTTAAGGATGTGAGAGTCTGAAAAGGTAAGTTTTCAGTTTGGACCGAAATTCTGTTGGGCTCGTTATACATCTTAGTTCCGGAGGGAGTTTATTCTAAGCCTTCGGCCCCAAAACTCCGAAAGCGCGATCTCCAAACTTAGTATTTGGATTGCGTTTGGGTTGTATAAGCCTTCCGATAGCCGATGACGTTGCTGATCTAAGAGTCGACTGCTTTAGAAGAATGTTTTTTGGAACGCATAGTTTGGTGATGTACAGTGGAGCCATTTCGTTAAGGGATTTAAACACCATCCAGCACAACTTGTACTGGATTCGTTCAATGCACTTGAGCCAGTGAAGGTTCCGAAGGTGCTCTGAAATATGCGAATATTTAGATACCCCGGTGATAAGCCTTGCTGCAGCATTAAAAACTGATTGGAGTTTATTAGTTTGGTATTTAGGAAGGCTGGCGTAAATACCGTTACAGTAGTCGAGCCGTGAGACTACATACGAATTGAGCTTGATAATACATCAGATAATTATTTGGTCAATCAAAACAAAAATAAAAAAATAAAGAAATTGGGACACGAAAGCCTTTAAAAAACTTGCATCATAAAATAAGCATAACACACAAATACACTCAAATCAAAACTTTTTTTGAAAAAAATAATGTAATTGCAAATTTGGCATAAATAAAAATAAAGATAAGATAAAAACAAAATCCTAATATATCCCAGGCCAATAGCATGACCGGTGAAGTAGGAGCTGTCAGAAGATTACCGGTTTTTGTGCCGGAAATAAGATTTGCAACCTAGCGGAAAAATACGCCAAGGAGAAGATTGCCAGAATAAAACGAAAACACAACTTTTTAAATCGGGAAAGTGAAAAAAGTCACAAATTTCGGGTTAATTTGAATTAACACTGCTGACAGTATGGAAGATCTACAATTATTCGTGTCTAGGATGAAGCAAGTGTGTATGCAGAATGAATTGATGATGAATATATGTAAGTCCAAATTTATGGTGTTTGAAAGAGAGAGTACGAGAACAGCGTCCAATATAGTTGTGAATGATGAATACCATACTTGGAGTAAGTGGATGAGTTTGTGTATTTAAGAAGTATGATTGCGAGAGACGGAGAGGCTGAAAAGGATATTGAAAGAAGGGTGAATGCAGGAAACTCAATTAATGGTGGACTGAACGCTATTAGCGCAAATAAGAAATTGTCCAAAAAGCAAAGCTAGCAGTCCACAATGGAGTGCTTATACCATCCCTTATGTATGGCAGTGAGGCATGGAACTTGCAGAGTAAGAATGAAAGTAGACTGAATGCTGTGAAAATGAGATCCCTGAGACGTTTGTGCGGTAAAACCATGTATGACCGTATTAAAATGTGGATATCCAGAAAGAATGCAAGGCTGATATGAGCGTTATGAATAGGACCAAGAAAGGGACGCTTAGATGGTTTGGGCATGTTGAGCGAATGAACGAAGAAAGGAGTGTGGAAAAAATATATGATGCGAAAGTGAATGGAAGAAGAAGTCGTACACGCCCGAGCAAGACATGGCGCGATCAAGTAAATCAAATACTTGAGTCAGGTCATGCGAAGAGTCAGAATAACAGAAGAGTATGTATGAGACGATGTATGAATGAAGCAAGGAGTGTGTCATATGAAAAAATAAATAAAAGACAGAGTTATATGGCGGTCCGTCTTCTCTGCCTACCCCTGCGGAGAAACGGCGTGATGGTTAGTTAGTTAGTTAGTTAGCTACCTATCTTCAAACACAATTAGATTATATATTCTAATCTATTATATATTGATAACCCCCTCATACTCATATGTGTAAGCACCACTCATTCGTGGAACTTTTGGCAGCTATGGATGTCAAGTTATTTGTTCTTGCCTGGGTTTTTATATATAAAAAAAGATAAAACTAGTCATATAAAAACTTCTCCGACTTAACAATTCTTGGATGAATACATATTATATTACTATGTAATGAAAGTGAAATAATTCATTTATAATATTAGATATATTTCCCGAGAGCTCTTAAAATTTTTCATAATTATTTCTCACCTTCTCAGTTGACGTTTTGCCTCTTTCATTTCATATTATTTTTCTTTTGTCTTTGTTCCTTTGTAATAATTTAAATACCTTCAATTTTTTTTCTCACTGTTCTCTTATTTTATTTTATATTGTGTTTCCCCTCTGTATGTATATATAACCACAAACTTTTTTATATTTTATTTGGCTTTTTTAATTTTTTTTTTTATATGAATACCGCACAAGAGTCTCAACTGCTCCCAACCGTCTGGAGGCAGTGAGACTATGGCATCCCCAAATAGGGTATGTTGTGAGGCTGAAGGTAGTAGGGAGGAGAAGGAGGTTGGGAATAGGAAGGTTGGGAAGTACCTGGCTATTCAGATCTGGTCACCAAACACGGCTAAAGCCATTTCAAGCAACGATTCGATGTAGTATTTTTTGTTTAGTTTATTTTGAACCCCGATGATGCTTACTTAGGCTAAACGAAACCGGTCGGTGATAAAAATAAAAATTTAATATATGGTCCTATTGAGAGTTATTATTTCATTTTCATTAAATATGTACAACCACAAAGTGATGACGTTCTATGAAAAAATATTATTTTGAATTGATTAGTTTATCTAAAAAAGCACAGTTTAAAAAAAAAATATTCTTGACATGTTGAACTACCCAAATAAGGTTTCAGAGGCAAGTCCCTACCACTAAGCAATATAGCTCTTCCTCTGCCATGCAGGAGTTTTTAATTATACGTTTCGAAAAATCATCGAAACCTATTTCGAAACACCCCCACGGTAGAAAGTATAAGTTCGGAGTATGTTCAACCCGAAGCAGTTTCCCTGTCGAGCTTGTACATATTTCTTGCCAACATCCATACCCAGGGAAAACGTAACACACAAATACGTGGAAGTGGCGTTCGGCAATATTTAGTACCGAATAATATGGCTGTAGTTATATCCTACAAGCACTATACAACATGGCTACCTGAACATAACTACAAACTAATATTAAACGTTCCGCAGGGCACGGGAGGCGCAAGGTGGAAAGGGGAGGCGTTCCCCTCGGCTTGTTTGGAACATTCAGCGGCGAAGCTCTCTACGAAACGTACAACACAAAGGCTACGTTATAATGTGCAATTTGCCCAAATTATATGTTATTTGTTTAATGGCAGGCTTCAAAATC
>JAGWCC010001502.1:0-23981 GCA_022651775.1 Drusus annulatus
CAGAAGTTAGGTATACTCGTACATTCCATAAATGGCTATTAATAATAAAAAAATTGAAAAAAAATATCATAAATTTGTTGTTTTCCAAATTATTAAAACTTCTCCATTTAGTTTAGTTCTCCGGGGGTAAATCGTATTACAACAATTTGAATGCCAATGTGTTCAATTTCTTACATTATAACTATGTTTTAAAACCAAGCTATTTTATGTCTTTAATCCATTATTATTTAGAGATAAAAGAAGTTTAAAAAAAATGTTTTGGAAAATTTGATATTAACGTTTTGAGATGATAATAATAATAATAACAGTGATTTTTATGGCGCAGTTTTGTGATATTTCACCTCAAGTGGGCTTATGTAAATATCTTAGAAATAGTGGGAGTTAGAAATGTTTTATATTTTCAAATACAAATTTGGGTTTTCCTTCGTATCAACTAGAGTTGATGAATTATTCTAAAAAGACAATTTTATGGACAATATGAACCGTATAAAGGCAATATTATGATTATTTTTAACGATTCCATATGGCAGAATATAACAGGAAATGAGTTGAGACGAGAGATACAAAAAAGGCAATAAAATAATTATCTAAGTAATTAAATACTTATCTTAAAATGAATAATATACAGACAGTATAAGGTCAAGATTAAGTTCACAGGAGCAATAATATCATGCTGGGGCATAGATAAATAATCGTCAACATAAATATTTACTGAAAATAATAAAATTTAGAAGCTTCTACAAAAACATATTGAGTAGGTACAAATTGACAAATAATAATTAAAAATATGAGAGCGATGCAATCGTTTAAATGGCAACACCGAGATGGTTCAAAGGTGAAATGATGTAACCATAAAAAACCACTACGGTGCAGGTGAAAATTTATCCAACTATGCATACAACATATTCTGAAATTAGTAATACTTTGCGAAAGCAGATGAATTTACATCATATTATTCTAAGGTACGACGGCATCCGTGGTCGAGTGGATAAGACGCTCGACTACGAATCCAGAGGTAGCGAGTTTAAACCCCGGCGCGCGCAAATAAATTCAATTGAATTAATATGCGTTATTATACATTTAAATTCATTTAAAATAATATGTAATGTATTTGCAGCACGTTCCAGAGTGTAAAATAGTGTAAGTATCGACCTGGAGAAAGACCTCCATTCTGAATCGATACGTTGCTTGAAATGGCTGTAGCCGTCTTTGATGACCAGATCTGAATAGCCAGATACTTTCTAAACTTCATCTACCCTATATCGTTCCCTTTCCCACTACTTTCAGCCTCGCAGCATACCCCAATTGGGGATGATACGGTCCCACTGACTTTAGGCAGTTGGGACTCTTGTGCGGTATCCACTATGTATATATTTTTTAGAGGTAATTTAATTTTCTAAGTTGTATTTTGAACGCTTTGTAAGCGAGGTAATTGCGTAGAAAAGTATTTTTGTGTATTGTTGAAATGAAGAACGAATTACGGAATATTTAAAAAAAATCGTGGTATGCAGAATCGTTCCTTAGATTCATATCTAACATGGAAAAATGAGATGAGTCAGAAAATAAAATAATTTTCTATTATTTAAAAAAAAAATATATGACATAATTACATACAAGAAACAAAAATCCTTTATTTTGTTTTGGCTCTCCTGAACATCTGCGTTTATTGACTCATTCCGTTATTCCTTGCGCACACAGAAATAAGCCATTCGTTCGATGTTAAAAACTAAATAAATATACACGACTTAAGCAAAAAATAAAATTAATGCAACTGTTAAATTCAGAACAGTGTTGCCGTGGCAATGAAACATTTTAGTTCCACTTTATTATATTTTAACATTTTACTGTCAAACTGCACTTCAAGTGTGGGTAAGTCGGTCATGCGGTTTAGAGAAAAGCTTTTACATAGCGCCTTCTTCCACACAAGACAGTATTTACCTATCTACTATGTACCTAAACCAAACATTCACACCAAGGTCACTAATAAGACAACATGACACACTCGCACTAATATCTAAAAGAGGTCAACTTTTCCCCACCTTCTGTAAATCTGTACATCTTCATTATTTTTACAATGCTCTGTTGGATGCTGTGCCTACACCAGTCTGTTTATACTTATTTACTTGGCGTATTTCATCATGATTATCTATCCATGCTGGAAGACTTAGGCATCCCAAATAGGCTATCAACTGTCTGCTTACAGCGTATCCTCAGATGCTTTGAACGTGCTGCTCGCCCAGCTGAGAACTCGAACCTGGAGAAACTCACAATCACTGGCGAAGTGGGGGGCAAAAGAAGCAGAGGAAGATCACCGATGGGTTGGACTGATCAAGTATCACAGGCGTCCGAAACGTCGGCGGCTCTCGTTCAAGTGCCTGGTTCATCAGGCCAATTGAAGTGGAGTTCACGATCTTCAGAATTAATTCATATTTTTTATGTGAATACCGCGCAAAAGTCCCAACAGCTGCCAATGCAGCCAGTGGGACTATGGCATCCCAAGTTAGGCTGTGGATGAAGGTAGTGGGGAGGAGAAGGGGGAGGTTGGGAAGAATCTGGCTGTTCAGATCTGTTCTCCAAACACGGCTAAAGCCATTTGAAACAACTTTCAATTCTGAATGGTGATCTTTCTCCAAGGCAACAATTGGAGTATCTACCACTCTTAAATGTGCCCAAAATATGCTTTAGTATATTTTTAATGAATTTATTTTGAAATAACACAAATTGATTGAATAAAAAATACTCGTGCCTACCAGGATTTGAGTCCGCGACCTCTAGTTTCTTAATCACTCGATCACGGAGGCCGGCAATGCGACGACGAATCGACAAGAAGGCTTGGATATACAAATGCCTGGAGCCACTGAAACTATGGCATTCCATTTTTTTGTAAAACGTTTTAAGGTCCTTGCTTTTCAGATCTGCCAAATACAAACCAAACACAGCCCTATTTAGATAGTGAGAGTTTGTATTTTTTAAATTAAATTCTCTATCGATTTGAAATAACCTTTTTAAATATTTTACGCTCCACCGGATTCGGAAGTATAGAGCCATTAGAAAGTAGAGCCAAAGAACTGACCCCCCTATAATGTAGATAGTCAACTACAGAGTACATATAAAAATTTAAAAAAAGATTATTATTTAATCTTGAGATTTTCATTAATTTCGTATTTATTTATACTGTTGTTGTATACATGGCCTGTTCAAAAGAAAAGGTGAATTTTGAATTTTCACGGGCTGTGTACATTCGATTATCGTTTTTTTTTTTTGTTATGTTAGTACACATATGTTTATCGTATGTTAGCATTATCAGCCATTTTGTAGTAGTGGTTTGTTTTTGACAACTGCAAAGGTTAGTCACGTTTTTGTGTGTTCTTCGATTTTTTACTTTTGAAAAAAATGGATCAAAGAATAAAATCCATGATTTGTTTTTCCACAACTCCAGGACGCTCATCGTTATTAACATCTTCTCGGCCTTCTGTAAAGCGCTTATACCACTAATAAACACTTTTTTGAGACAAAGTAGACTCGCCGAATCTCAGTCAATATTTTAAGTGCGTTTGAGCACTTTATTCCATTTTTAACGCAAAATTTAATACAAAATCGAAGAACATACAAAAACGTGACTAACCTTTCCAGTTGTCAAAAAAAAACCACTCATCCAAAATGGCTGATAATGCTAAAATATGATAAACATATGTGTACCAACATAACAACAACAAAAAATCGATAATCGAATGTACACAGCCCGCGAAAATTTAAAATTCACCTTTTCTTTTAAACAGGTCTCGTACATATTACACGGTACGTAGTTACGTATATTGCACATACTATGTGAATGGTTACATTATCAATTACTTTTATGGAAAAGTTCTCGCCTCTGCAGTTACATCTGATTAGCGGTACGTGAGCACTGAGCGCGTTGAATTGAATACAATTGCCTACCTCAATTTGATGCAAGCTCTTCGCATCGCAGTGTAAGTTCCACGGAATCCCTTGGGGCGGATGTCATCGCTTAACGAAGGTGAACAGATGACATTCAGAGATGGTGCAGTGCTTGAATCGTTGATATTCAACACTGGAAACCTTAGTTATTTTCCTACCCACCCATGGAGAATTTAAAGATAAATCATTTGTAGTACACATTGCTTGTTGTGTCGGACGTGCTGACCTCGATGTAATTAGCGGTCGAGGAATCGTGTTTAAATTTAGATTTTAACTTTGTTTATTTTTCATGTTAAATTCCTTTGTCGACGGCCGGCCCTTTGTGTCACCAATAGCAGATTAGTTGCGCTATTGAAAAGCTAGGGAGGCGGTGATCTCATCTCAAATCACCGACAATTATAACCTTTTGAACCATGTCACGGGAGTTAGGTTGATCACACAGAACAACTAGTATATCATTATAACAACTTAATTCCCAACTATATGTTAATTATAAGAACAATATTAGGATAAACCTGTATACCCAATGACGTTACATATATATAGACACGTTGTAGCGCTCTTAAAGTGGCAAGCAATAATCACGCTAGTTGGTGTACTCGGTTTTTAAACCGATTTAGGGGCTATTTCACCACCTCTCAATAAACTGTTGAATAACTATTCATTGAATAACTCTAATCGTCGGAATAACATGGCGTTAAACTGGCGAGCGTTTCACATTCGTTAGTTAGCTTCTAATTATGTTATTCCGTCTGCTGTCACGTCTGTCAATACAATGCCGTTAAAAAAACGTATAAAAAATTGACTCTGGCTCTGAAAACACGTCGTCTATGTCTTTCCGCCATGTCCTGTTCGTTTATGATATTTGGATCTTCAACCACTTCCATAATTATAGTAAAAAGTCAACTTCAACAGAAAACTCGCCTACTAGACCCGCCAGCTGTCAAGTGTCAAAACAGTTCGCCGCCATTTTAAACCAGTAGATAGGTACTAACTACCGGGTAGCAGCAAATCGTAGGTTTGAGCAGTGAATAGTTTAACAGACACTTTACGTGGTGGATAGCGTTACGCAGTGGTGGTGAAACGGATAACATACGCTATCATATGGGTAGCTCTTATTGACAGCTTATTGAGAGGTGGTGAAATAGCCCCTAAGGCTATAACGTGTCTATATACGAGTATATGTAACGTCATTGTGTATACCTATATTAATTTAATCCCTTAAAACGCGGGCATGAAAATATTAAACTGTTTTATTAGCTTAATGAAAATTGTAGAGAGGTGAATCGAAGTCAGGGCAGAAGCTAGTGAGTCAAGGGAGGGGACAGGCTAATTAAATCTGGGAAAATATTCCCCCATACAAAACTTTCTCTTCCCGGCAGCGCGCGAACAATATATTTTAATATTGTGCAAAAACGGCAAAAGTTAGACGTCCAGCATCCTCTGACTCACCTACATCTGATCTGACTTCGCTCTTGACTCTACCTCGGTGCTACACCTTGACTTCTGCCTTTCATATTGACAACCCTGGACCGCCTGACTACATCTCTCCGAACCAGATCTGCCGCATCGTCACAAGAAAAAGCAAACCCAATAGTCACTTCTAGTATTTCCCCCTTACAACGGGATTGACCCATTTGGAGCACTTCGTGGATCGGGACCGCAGCCTTATTACAGTTCTTGTGCACCGGATACGTCTAGTACACTCGTATTAGAATGCTACAAAGTGATGTTTTGATTGTATTGGATCCGCTCAGGACAGATGATGCGATATACAAGAATATTTGGAAACCTCGATTATCAGCCTTGCTGCAGCATTAAAAACTGACGTCTGTCAGTTAATATTTTGAGGAGATTTATAATATATACATTATACCATTGTAACAATCGAGTCATGACACAACGTATGACGAAGGTGAAAGAAATCTGCGCTCACTATTTTGATTATCTAAGATTTGAGTGAAAGATCCGCATCTAGATGCGCACCTATAAGTTTAACGCCATTTTTAGGGATGGTGTTACAGCCAGAAGTTATGACTACTTATTTTTTGCTGTAATTTTTTTTATGTTTGAAAGATACTTGAGGTTGGGGTGTTTCAAACTGTCGTCCCATTTGACACGGTCGCAATTCAACGATTAGCGCCATTTTGTTTTATTTTGTACATATATTTATATATGTCTATAGGGTAAATGCAGGAAACTCCATTAATCGAAGACTGAACGCTGTTGGGGCAAATAAAATAAAAGTTCAAAGAAGCGAATATAGTGCTTATACCAACCCTGATGTATGGCAGTGAGGCATGGAACTGGCAGAGAAAAAATGAAAGTAGACTGAATGCTGTAGAAATGAGATCCCTGTGGCGTATGTGCGGAAAACCATGTATGACCGTGTCAAAAATGTGGTTATCCAGAAAGAATGCAAGGCTAATGTGAGCGTAATGAATGGGATCAAGAAAGGGACGCTTAGATGGTTTTTTAGACGCTTTGATGGACGCGTAGAACAAATGGACGAAGAAAGGAGTGTGAAAATAATACGTTATGCGAAATTGAATGGAAGAAAAAGAAGTGGACGACGCCCGAGGAAGATATGGCTCGATCAAGTGAATCAAATACATGAGTCGGGCCATATCAAGAGTCAGAATAACAGAAGATTATGTATGAATGTGAATGAAGAAAAGAGTATTGTGCCAAGACAGAGTTGTGTGGCAGTCTATCCTCTCTGCCTTCCCTTGTGGAGAAACGTCGTGACGGTTAGTTGGTTAAGTCTATAAAACACAGCCCTGTCTTACGTCGTGTCAATTTAAAATATGTTGGCTTACATGAACACCGGAGTGCTGGGGTAGTTGCTGTGCGGGAAGATTGGTATGTTGCCGGGCCAGAGGGAGCCGGGGCCAGAGTTGAAGCGCCAGGAGAGAAAGGGACTGATGAATCCGCTGAGCTCCTGCATGCCTCCAGCAGACGCAGGCACCTCCGTCGCCGGCCTCTGAGACGGCCTCTCGCGGTGCTTGACACTAAAACATACACTCATTTTAATAAATATATTTTTAAAGAAAGACAAACATTCCCGGGTTACGAATAACCTGACAATATTTGAAAAACTCTTACTACCATCATAATTTATTTACGAGAGTGGACCATAGTCAATTACAAAATAAAATACATTTCAACAAATGGGAAAAAGAGCAACAGCACAAACATAATATTTTAATGAAGCAATGACAAAAATATAACAAAATATACATTAGAAAGAACATTCAAGTCAAAACCAAGGTCAAGTCAAGGTTTTGGAAGAGTCGTAAAGAATGACAAAAATCATTTAGACTGGTACCAAAAATTTCAAGACCATGGCTTGAGTTAACAAGTCTCCAAATTCTGGACAATGGAGAATGATACCCATAATTAGTAGAGTGATGATTGAGGAATAGCAATTCATTGTTTCCGAGTATACGACAAAGAAAATTGAACTGGATGAGTTGCAACAAAGAAGGTGAGTCAATACCACAGTTAATAATTTTGAAAATGAAAATGAAATCCAAGTCTTTCCTACGCTTTTCTAATGAAGAAATTTTGAATGTTTAATAATAAGTTAATTTTAATTTTTAAGTTAGTTTTTTATGTTTTTAATAATAAGCGGATGATGGAGGACTTAGCTAGCAGAAGAATTGAACCCACGACGTCCGGATGGGAATCCGACGCGTTTTTCCACTCAGTTACTAACCGGTCGAACTATATTTACAACACTTGTCTCATCTTTAAAACGTTTTTTTTTTAATATAACCTCAACAAAGCTAAAAAATAATTTTTAAAAAATATTCCTAAAAACGTCATAAAATAGGGCCAGTTGTTTCAGCGACCGTCACATTTGACATCGTCACAATTTGACCATCAGCACCGTTTTGAATATTTTAACAATTGAAGGGTTCACAAGATATTAATTAACATTAACCGTTTTACATTTGTAACCTTTAAAAAAAGTTAAATTTCGCTCATTTTTAACACTCTTAGATGGCTAGTGGCAGTTTATTAGTTTATTCCAGCCTTTGAGGCCTGAGAACCGAAAGAACACTTTGACCTACCTACATGTCGATTTTTTACTTATGGCACGATTTCAAAGAAATGTTTACTTATACACGCCAATGTGTGTGCAAGAGCTTCTCTTGTGAAATGTACGGTTGGTCCCTTAGCAATGCTTTCTTAGTACACTGCGAGAAATTGTTTTCTGCCATGCTTTAGATATATTATTTTTAAATTTATATCAAATCTGTTTTCAAAATTATTATAGGCACGGTATCCGATCATTATAATTATTCAAATATACCGATGAGTGGTCAAGTAGTCAAAGCCTTAGCTAAGTCATCCATCATTTCACAAGTAATTCTTTTCGCTTTTAACGGTGGTAGTGGGAGAAAAAAAATCAGAAAATGACAGTATCATGACAAAAAAATGTCTTGTAAGATTCTCATGGCCAAAAGTGTTGGTAGAATTTGCATGCTTTTATTTATTGGCAAATATTCCAAATGAATCATGGTTCCTCGACTAAATGTGAATAACAAGGAGTTGTAAAATAGAAACCTCGAATTTAAAAAAAAAGTGTAATAGCAGATATAAATGTAGTATATTCGTACATGGGATATATGAATATAACAGGTTAAAGAGCAAATAGGGCGACTAACTAATAAACATACTTTTAGATTTTAGTGTCAGATTGAAAAATACTACGTTATTGATGGTATTGTAGCAGAAAGAGATTTTCTTTTTTTTTCATTTTTTTTTTATATGAAGATTTTCAGGTTTTGTCGCTTTGGTGCGCTGGGCCAGTTGGCTGAAAAATCTTCATAAAGTTTGAAATTTTTTTAAATCATTTTCGGCTGCAAAACCATCAATAAGGTCATTTTTTTTAATTTTAGCACTCTCTTCGAGACAGTAAAAAGTCACGACCCGCCACTGTGTGATTATAACATTATAATAGTGTCCGCTTAAAAACTTTGTAGATATAGGGCACACAACTAGAGATGACCCAAACAATGCACACGCACTGAGGACAGGTGTATTGGTGCATATATATACCATTCCTACAATGATGTCCTTGCGAAACGTCACTGAGAAACATCGTTTTCTCTTGCTTAGGCCTTCTTAATGTTTTTTAGCGAAAGGGGAACAACACGTGTGGGTATTTATAAGTTGATTGAATTTGAACATTCGAAAAGTTTTACAGTTTGACTTAAAAAAATGATTTGTTGCAATTTCAAATTAACTGGAATTTTCTATTCTAAAGTCGAATAACGTGTTTGAAACATGCTGTATGCAAACAATACATCTGTGTGTGAGTACTGAGTTGTGTCAGCTCTGGCTGCGCTACGCATAATACATAACATAATAATATAATATGACCTAAGTTAGTGTCTTAATATACGATGACATATACGCATATCGAAGAGGGTTCTATTGTAATCTCTCCTTCTTTCTTGTAAATTACGCATGTAACAGATAGAGAGGTCACAACGGACCTTATAGAGATAAGACTATACCCGCGATGGAACACCCTACCTAGAGGTTAAAAGTAAAAAGGTTTTACGAGCTCATTGTAGGTAAATTATAGCTTCCGTTGCGGAGAATTAATACAGTTTCTAAGGAATGCTGTCCATATAAAGATTTAAGCGTTTTTGTGACAATGGACGAGTGACGTATCACTGTCACTGTAATATCTAATGCCAACAGTGGCCCAGGTACCTACTGCTGTGAAATTCAGTCGCCTCCGAAACAGTTATTCCGTTCCAAAACCGATGTTTCCAGATGAAACGTGATAATTTCTTCAAGCTGACAAGAGTACAACTAACGGTGCCTACAAAAGCAGTGACGGAGCGGGTTCCACTGATTAGGGAAGTAAATTATGTGATGAATGTTTGTTCCCAAAACCACTTTGTGGCTAACCCCATTATTGAGACAATACATTGCCACATTGAAGGCGCATATACATTTCGTCGCTGGAAAGGCAAAATGGCTTAAGCGACACTTTTGTCCAAAGCGAGTTAAATATACAGTTTTTAATCAGTTGTTTTTTTCTGTATCGAATGCTTTGGCTCTAGTTTGATTCTGAATACTTTTGTGGACCTTGAGCCATCTAAAATATATTTACCATTTGGGAGAAGGCTTGACTCAAGCGACTTTGTGTAGCTTTTTGTCGGTTCAGGTGACTCAGTGAGAGCATTGAGTTACCTTAGTTAACTTTTTTTTCAGAATCCAATCAGGTACTGAAAAATAATGAATTTTATTGTAAAAAAAAAAAGTGTTCTAGTGTAAACATCCCAAAATGGCGCTTCAGCAACGATATGTGTTTCTATGCAAGCTACGAATGCGATATCACGCAAGAAAACCTAATTTGATACTATCAGAAAAATGGCAGGTGAGATTTCTCAAAACTATTTGAATTTTTTTATTATATTACTGGGTGAAAAAATTAGAGGAATATTGTACGAAGTTAGACCCTGCCGCTGATAGCTCCGTTTTAATCCCTCTTTCTGTTACATAGGTTATTTATAATAAAGAGGGAGAGGTTTACAGCATAGCATGACTTTAACGCAGGTGCTAGACTAAGGAGAAGGCTCGACGGCGTTACAGATTAACCAAACGAAAATATGTTAAACCAATTTGACGTTAATGCCACACGTGCAAACTTTTCGCTAATCGGAGTGAACCCCTACAACTTGGATTATCAAAGTACAAAGTGTCTTATTTTTTTGTAGCAGATCCATGCGCCACTGTTGAATCTCCTCGTACAGTTATGAACCTCTACATTGGTATCATGACGCGTCAATGTTTGCTATGTCAACTTTTTGTTAAATACGCGGTACAAATAACAAATATGTACACAATTCATTAGTATCGATACATGCTAACCTATATTATTTAATACTTCACATTGAAGATTTTAATTTGTGTACGTACATAAGAATCTACATTCCTGTAGTGAGGCATGAGTTATCAAGCGGCGAATACGCTGGTTTTTCATTATTTTTGAGCTATGTAAAGCAATATGTTTGAAGTCACGGCGCGGACCAAACATTTGATAACTCTGCTTAACCGCAGATCATCATTTTGTATCATTCTGTTATCTGTGGGTCTAACACGTTGATTAACGAAGTATATCGTCGCCGGAAAGGCAAAAGGGCTGAAGCGCCATTTTGGGAAGTTTACACTAGAGCACTTTAATTTTTTTTTTCACAATAAAATTCTTAATTCTTCAGTACCTGGTTGGATTTTGAAAAAAAAAAAACTCAATGCTCTCACTGAGTTACCTGCGAAGCGACAAAAAGCTAAAAAAAGGTCGCAAATTTGTGTCGCTCGTGTTAAGCTTTTTCCCAAATTGTAAATATATTTTAGATGGCTGAAGGGCCACACAAGTCTTCAGAATCAAACGAAAGTCAGAGATTTCGATGCAGAAAAAAGAATTGATCAAAACTGCATATTCAACTCATTCTTAACTAAAATGTCGCTTAAGCTCTTTTGCCTTTCCAGCGATGATATAATTCTTTAAAATTGCTTCTTTATTGGTATCACAGCTAGAGTTGATACGAACACAGTACTTGCACAGATGCATTGCTTGCTTATTGTACTCGTATGTTTCATATTTGTTATTTGACTTCTAGAGTGAAATAGAAAAATAAGTTCATTTTTAATATTATAAAATGAACACACTGTAATACCTTCCGAATATTCAAATTCGATCAACTGATACGCCTTTTCGCTAAAAGCAATAAGTAGGCATAAACATAACTCTGTGGCATAAACAATACCCAAACAACACACACGCACTTAGGATCGTACGCATTGGTGAATCTTCTGACAGTGATGTCCTTACGGAAAGTCACTGAGAAAAAACATCCTTCTGTATTGCTTACGCCTACGTGTTGCGAAGTGTATATGTGCATTTTTATTTTGAACTTTTGAAAAGTATTTTAAAGTGGTTCTCTCTATAATACACGTGTAATTCTCGCTCCACAATATTACCTAGTTGTTTGGTTGTTTTATTGTATTTTTATATAACTGTCCCCATACAAATTGGGCTATTCTTCTCCTGAAGGAATCTACATTCCCATAATATTTAAATTAACCAAAACCAAGAGTACACTTAATCAAAACAATTCTGTATGCAATGAGAAGAACGGAATGAGTTTAAAAAAATAAGTTTTGAGTTAAGTATGCAGAATTATTCCTTGGATAGGTACATATCTAGTAAGGAAAAATGAGTTGAGTCAGAAAATAAAATAATGTGCGATTGACATGATTACATACATAAAAAAAACTAAATTCCTAAATTTTGTGTTGCCTCTCCTGAACACCTGCGTTTATTGACTAATTCCGTTCTTCCTTGCGCACACAGAAAATTGGTTTAATTGTAGGCTGCCTTTGTTTTGATGTAAAATTCGCTACTAAACGAGGGATTGACGTCGCAAAAAAGTATTTTTAAATTGATCTGATTTTGGTATTGTGATGTTAATTGTAATTTTTTATGGAACTTTGTCAAATAATAACCATCCCAAAAAAGTGATCCACGAATACGTTCATTAAACCAATTTTTCCACCACCATAACAAATATGATATCATAGGTCGATGTGAAAATGCGCAAAAGTTTCAGACGCAAGTGTGAGTAAAGAACATTAATTAAATTTAAATTCACTAAACCAAATTTAAATATTAAAATTATGCATACATAATATTTACTACACAATAATGACGCTTTGTAGTGTGTCATTATAAATAAAATTAAACGCAGTACCTAATTTTTAAATTTCTTTTTTTTTTCTTTTTACGATCTAACACAATTAGGAACAAAGTGTGGTGATAACTTGTTATAAATAAAACATAAATGTAATTTAGTTTTATACTCGAATTTAATAATATTGCACCCAAAATTTATAAAATTCAGCAGTCAATTTTAAGGCCTTAGGTCCAAGCAATTAAAAAAAAATTGTCTCTTGCATTTAAGTTCGTATTTTTTGTGTTTGATCATATCACAGCTAATTTGATGACATAAAGAAACAAAAAAGAAAAAAGAAAGTCTAAAAAACTAATTTTAGAGTTATGACCAGCATTGGTTTTGTCACGCTAAGATCTACACATACCATAAATAAACCAATATAACCAATTCTGTCACCGAGATATCGCAAAAAAATATTTAAGGAATATTATAACTTTTCACTACAGAAGATGGTTTCAATGAGAGAACAAATCAGTTGTTAAATGTATACGCTAGCCATACCGCATTGATTTATTTACCAATGTAAATTGAATGTTTTCTAATTATGTTTTATTAAAAACTTCAAAATGTGAATTTCTCAATATTTTTTGTTCGACATGTTTCTGTATTGAAATAAGTGAGAAATACGATTTATTGAAAAAAAAAACATTTATTTCTTTGAATAACAGATTCACGATTTAGAAATAGTCTATAATAAAACGCGCAAACATAAAAAAAAATAAAATAAACGCATGGCGATTTAATTGCCTAAATAGCCTTAAATTATTGGTAATAATCAAATAAATATAGACAAGCAGAAATTATATATAGGTACCTATCTACATATCGACTGAAAATCCATTAAACGTTTTGTTTCTTTGTAAATTATTCATGTTTTTAATAATTCTGTAGAACGAACATTAAAATAGAAAAAAAAATGTTTACTGTAATTTTTGTTTTTGTTTAAGCTAGTGTCTGAAAACTTAAATGAAATGAACAAAGTTGTTTATCTTTAAGCTGGACAAAAAACATATGATATTATTCTCGAAATATTCTGGTTTGAATTCTGCGAAGAGCATCTTTGAAATAGAACGATGGCGATAACGCAGCCGACAATCTAGAATGATTATTAATTGACAAAAAAGGAAAAGAAACCTGGAATTTACCTGGCATCCACTGACAGCGCCCATAGCTGTAAAAGAAGCAGCAAAAACAGCGCTTTCTTCATGGCTGTTATTCCTCTGGGTAGAACTGAGGTGAAAAGAATAGTGTGACTATAGGCTGTTCGGTTAACGCGCGCCGGTGCAGTACGGACTCGATTCCCGTTGGCAGTCGACTGAGTTCAGCGACTAGCAACTAGCGGGCGCACTATGCTCTGAGCCGGCCGCGCCGCCCGCTTATATACGTATAATAACTTTGTATAGGCATACCTAACAGTAGTAGGCGATATATTAAAAACTTTCCAGACTCCGCGCCGTTGGCATATGAGCAGCCTCGTCCGAATGCCTCGCCCGAATTTGCCTGTCTGTGCGCCCCGTTGTTGTATTTGGCAGTCACCTTTGGCTGGAGCCCCAAGATTCCTGAAAAAAACACTAGACTCTGCAAAAACGAGCGTTCCGTTTGATAGATTCTTCTATTTTAACAAACGGATTGCAATCTTTGGAGCACGGTATTTCAATGAAAGATGCTCCGAGGAACTCGGGTCATTTATCCCTTCGACACCGGTGCACCGTCGGGAAACACGCCAAATGCGCGCCCAGCAATTGAACACAGTTGACATTCGACACAAGAGAATGGGTCCTCAATAGTTGGTCCTCAAACAGAATATATTAAGCAATAGTTCAACATTAATGGAATGGCCCTAATATATTATTTTGCTCACAGTTAATTTCATATACTCTCTATTGCCCTTTTGACGGTAAAATTATTTATGTGTTGGATGGGAACTGCTTCGAACGCTAGGGGCGCGGTGTGTTGACAAACCTATTGTGGAAGATCAGAATTACCTAGAGATGGTCGATATTCCTGTCCCTGTAACAAGGAACCGGTTCTAAGGCGTTCCTATTATTGGCAAAAACAATTTCATATGCGAATAAGCAGTGCTTTTTCCCCTAGTGAACCCAGTTGCGGTTATTTTCCCCCGATAACCCGTGCTTCATAGAAACGAGGAACCGATTCCAATGCTTTTTGGTCCCATAATATCGGCTTACAAATCTTCTTCTTGGAATATTTCTGGTACCAAGAACCGATTCCTCGCCAGTCACAGGTAACTGGAACCGCAGAGACACCCAATTACAGATACGAATCTCTCAAATTTATGTAGCTAGTTGAAGAAACTAGTCTTTCTACCGTTGAGAAATGCACGCCCGTCTATCCGCTGTACACGGATCGGCCAGATATTGCCGCTACATGAGTTTGTGTGGCTGCCTCGCATTCGCGCTTTCTAGCATTTTTAGCACTGTCAACATAGTTTTACCACACATAAGCCTCAAGGATCTCTTTTCTACAGCATTCGGTGTCTTTCAAAATCGTATTAACCGGTATCCCAATGATACAGAATCAACTAAACAAAAACAACAGAATTAATAATATTATTATTTTTTTGTAGAAAGTAATCACTTTGTGGTTTGACATATTTAATGAAATGAACCAATAACTTTGTACAATAAGGCCACAGATTTTATTTAAATTTTTATGACCAACCGGTTTCGCTTCGTTTTATGTACGGGTCTTATAATAATTAATACTGGTCACTTTTAAAACTTGATGAAATCTCTAGTCTCTAGAAAACAAATACAAAGATTCGTAGATCAACAGGTTGATGGTTCTTGTTAGAGGGTCTCGATGGGAAGAGTGCGCGGGAAACAGGCGGGCAGGGTTGCTACGTTGCTACCAATGTTGTCCAATGCTGCCACCCGCAGGACACCATTCGCTATCGAAGAAGCGCGCCCGGGGTCATTTGTTACATCGTTTACAAAGTTATTGTTTCATTTCATTAAATATATATATGTGAGAAAGGAAAGAAATAAAGGTGGATGGGAAGGAAGCACGGCGATGGTGGGAATGTAGATATTTTTATTCTAACTTTGAAAGTGCAGTATATGAGAGAGCACCCAGTTGATCGGAGAGACGTGTGCTTTAACTGTGAAATCATGTGGATTGGAGATTTCAGGGATTACAATATCACTTAAGTGAAGAGAGTGCCCATATTTGTCCAGCGTTGTCTACATTAGTATCAAAATAGGAATAGTACATTGTTTACTCACCATGGTTTATTTTACCACTTTACTTGGAATATAATGTAGTACTCAATATGCTGTTGATTTTTCAGCACTTTGTTAAAATGTCGATGGGGCACCTTCTTAATATATCGTCACCGGAAAGGCAAAAAGGTTGAAGAGCCATTTTGCGAAGTTTACACCAGAGCACTTTTTTGTTTTTATTTTACAGTAAAATTCATAATTCTTCAGCACATGGTTGGATTTTGAAAAAAAAGTTTACTCAGGTAATTCAATGCCCTCACTGAGTTACCTGAAGCAAAAAAAAACAACAAAAAAAAGTCCCAAACTTTTGCCGCTTGAGTCAAGTCTTCTCCCGAATGGTAAATATATTTTAGATGGCTGAAGGGCCACAAGTCTTAAGAATCAGTGAGAGCATTCGATGCAGAAAAGAGAACTGATCAAAACTGCATATTTAACTCATTTTTGACCAAAGTGTCGCTTAAGCCCTTTTGCCTCTCCAGCGACGATATGTTCTACTATATGAGAAGCTTGTGAATACTCGCCATGGTTTACTCTAGAACAATACTTAAAATACAGTAGCGTACTTGCCATGATTTAGCACCAGATCTGGAATGCAATGTAGCATACCTACTCACTATGGTTTACTTTAGCACCATTTTTTAAAGTAAGATCAAATGTAAAAATTAAAATAAATATTGTTACGTGATTAAAAAACAATACATTACATACATTTGAAATTGAATTCGATATTAATGTTTATTATGTTAAATGTTTTCTGTATCTTATGACATTCATAATACATTTTATTTCATCTGGAAACTCGTTCAGCTGCATTGCCTTTTGTACCTGCATTTTTTTAAATTTATTGAAATAATAAAAAAAAACTGAGCATTTTTACCATTATTGAATAAAAGTCAATCGTATTGTTACAAAGTTTATTAAAAAAAGTGTACAATATTTACAATTTGTACATGAAGCGATCAATTCAACATCGAATACATAATAAATAGTAATCCAACAAGTAATTGAAACTAACATAATCATCTTAAAACAATATCAAAGAAAATTACATAATGCGTCTATTTAACATACATAATAAAAATAGAATATGTTTTTCTTCAACAATTTTGGTGAATTAATGTCATAATAGTAAAACCCTTGAGAGAAACTTCAAAACATTTTTCCATTTATTTGTAGATAAGTATCATTCAAAAAGACACATGTGCTGGCATGATATGTTCTCTAAAATGTGTAACCCGAAATACATACAAAATTAATTCATTATTTGACCTTTCAAAATGTTATTTTCATGAATTATATTTTTTAATGTAAAAAAAAGACAGTAAAATAATAAAAGCTCTTACAGATTTCTTAACACATTCGACGATTTGTTCATTTATAAAATGTGGCATTTAGGCTTATGGTTACTCTAAGCATTTAGGTGAAGAGGTAATAGAGATTTGAGTATGCAGTTCAACTTTAAAAGGTCTAAGAAAGGTTAGGTAAAAAAATAAGATTCGGGATTTTTTTTTTCTTCCCATCTTTCAATAATAAAACCGACTAGCAGAAAAAAATAGGTAACTGGCAGATTCGAGAACGAAAAGAACTGGAACTGCAATCATTTTTCGTAGGGAGCGGCCAACGAAGAAAAAATATTAGCTATTGAAAGCGGCGATGTTGATGAAAACAGGACGCCGATGATCACTGTAGTAGCCGATGCCTGTTGGTCCAAGCGCTCTTATGAAACCAACTACTCCGCCCTCTCAGGAGCTGCTACGATTATCGGCTACCGCACAAAAAAAATATATGGCAGTTAAAAACAAATATTGCACGACCTGCGCTAGAGCTGTAAATTTGAAAATTCCTCTGCCCGAGCACACTTGCTTTAAAAATTATGTAAGCTCTTGGAGCGGAATGAAAGTTGAAGCCATTTTAGACGGTTATCAACAATCGCTTAGTATGTACAGCTTTATATATTCAACCTTCATTGCTGACGGAGACTCCAGTACTTATGCCTGAATCAGAAATAGCCACCCATATCCCAATATTACAGTTCAGGAAATAGAATGCTCTAACCACTTAATTCGAAACTATTGCAGTCAAATCGAAAAACATACAAAAGATACCGGCTTTCCTTCAGAGTTAAGAAAAAATATTCTCAGCTAACAAACTTCGTCTTAGGAAGGCGGTCGTTGGTGCTGCAAATTATAGGATGCAGTCAAATAGTGCTTTAGACCAAAAGATTATTCATTTAAGAAAAGATTTATTAAATACAAATCATAACTGGTATTATCAAGTACAGGGTCAACTCTACATTTCAAATAAATCTGTGTGTATTTTTGCTGTCTGGTTGGGTGAAACGATTCCATTAAAAATAGAATTAACCAACACAACGATAAATTTTGGGAAGTAAAAATGTAGAGTAGATTAAATTCTTCATGGATTGTTCATTACCAGAAATTATAGATTCCAGATTTAAAAGATATATGCCCATGCGCGAGCCACATTACATTATATCCGCCTTGGAAAAAACAGTATTAATTTAAACAGAAAAACATAAAAAAATTAGAGAAAAATCTGATTGCAAACATCGAAAGTAATGCAAATGTTATTGAAAGTTTAGATACTGTTTCAATTTATGTTTATTTCTATTAAACTTTTATTAAACTTTTATTAAAACCAATTCAAAGTTTGTTTACAATCGTTACAAATGTGGGCTAAAATTTTCTAATCTCATCTTTAAAAAATATATATTGAATCCTTAGTATTTCCCTATCCCTAATTACGCAATCTTTATAAATTTCTTCTACTATATAATAGAATCCATCTTATTTAGTGTCCGCTCGCACGATCCTCCCTAGTGGTTATCAGCCTTGGAGTAACAATATATGCTCTAAGTTATCAGCTGTGTCTGCTCATACGAGGACATGTCTTGCTTTGCACACAGCCTCTATATACAGCACGCTCCTAACAGTTATCCCAACACTGTAATGATTTTTCAACTTTATGAACTAATCATTAAAATGGAGTTCCACCACGAATGAATAGTTTCAAAATTAGAGTTTACACTGTCTAATCGAGCTGCCGGTTTATAACTACAAATCGCCAATATCAAGTACAGCTCTGCAACTCTAAGATAAAATATTTCTATTTGGTTTCTGGCTTATTCCGGATTTAAACTTTGATTGAACAGTATACCTACCCAATACTTTTGGGTGAATTCAGTCGCTTGTGAGCCATTTTGTTGTTCAGTAGCTTGTGAGGAAATTACAAAAAAGGAGATTTTTAATTTGGTCCATGCCTCTGTGACCAGGACTTTTTTTCTCATCCCGATATCTACACAACCTTGATGTTTTTCGCCCAATTTTCAGTCACTTGATAGTAATTTCGTAAATAATGAACGGCTTCATTTTAGAATTCGTTATACTTTTAGAACTTTTTTCGCTAGTGTGGGTTCATTATTTACGAATTTCTTCTTTCCCTTTCTCTCTCTCTGTTTTCTTTCCTCTAGCCTCAAGACTCTGTGGTGGTGACTAATGGTCAATCAAACAAACACAGCTCAGGATGACTTTACTCGCTTTGTTTTTTACTGTGTCCCAACTGCTTCCAACCGCCCAGAGCCAGTGTGATTATGGCATTCCCAATTGGGGTATGTTGTGAGGTTGAAGGTAGTGGGGAGGGAGGGGGAAAGAGATGGGGAAGAAGAAGGTTGGGAAGTACCTGGCTATTCAGATCAAACACGGCTAAAAGCCATTTCAGGCAACGTTTCGATTCTGAATGGTGCTCTTTAACTAGGGCGATACGAGTATCTACCAATCTGAAGTGGGTCGCAAATACACTTTTTATTATTTTATACGAATTAAATGTGTTATGGCACATATTAATTAAATAAAATTATTGGCGCACGCCGGGTTTGAACTTGCGACCTATGGATTTGTAGTCGAGCGTCTTACCACTCGACCATGGAGGCCGTCTTGTATGCATGCTTGTTTAAAGTTTAATTAAAATGTCAGATCTACCCTTACTATCCAGCCTGCTCTGCTCGAAATAATATCCAGCAAAAACACACACATAAGATTCTATTATCGTTATGCTATTGTCATTTCTAGCTAAATTAAATCAATTATTTGTTTTTTTAATAATAAAGAGTGAGTGTCGCCGCAGTTTTCCCATGGTTTTCTGCAGCTTTGCAGGACAGCGGCTGCCATGGTTTTATTGGTACTCGTATGTTTAAAAAAAAAACAAATAAATTATTTATTTATGATGGGAAACTTTCTTTTATTTCTTCGGATCAATTGCAAATAAATGTTTCTTTTCTTCATTTTAGTCTGTTACCATAATATGGTCAAACGTGCTTGACATGGTTGGTTGCCATATGTTACTAAAATTGGTAAGAAATGACACGGAACTATTGGCATTGGGTTTAGGCAGTGTTATGAACAAACCGGCGGAAATTCTACTTGTGGTAAGCCAACGCCGTTCAAAACTAATGTGACTTACCAATGGCGAGTAAATTATAAAACATTTGTAAAAAGGGTCAAACTAATACTGTATCAAAATAAAAGATTCAGTAAACGAGCTATACCTTTTTATTAGGTTGAAATATTACTCAATATTCCCGAATGATAATAGACATAATATTCTGCAAAATATACGAACCTCAAATGTTAGTTATTTTCGAAGCGATATTTGACAGTGAGCGATACTAGCGCCATTTGGTCAGATATTTGAAGATGTTTTGACAGTTGAGAAATTTTGTCGAAACTTTCACGGACCCTTAAGAATATTAACAAAAATTCAATTGAGAATTTATAAAAAATGGCTGCCCTTTGAACTGTCATAATTTGAGTTTAATGTTGTGATTAGCCTCACATTTATGCACTTTGTGGAAACATAATAAAGTTAATGTATTTTTTTATGTTTGAAGAAAGGTTTAATAGTAAAATTTAACCCCAAAAAAGGAAGACCAAATCATCTGGTTCTGAAAGCTGTAAGAAGTTATCTAACTTTTAACAATATTTTACTTTATTACTGTCATAGTTTTGTGTACTGTGTAATTTATCTATTAAATAAAAACAAATTTATGACTTTATTCCACGTTTTTATTTTTGAGCTGGACCGGTTTCAGCATATAATGGCCATCTTCAGACTAGTGTGAAGATGGCCGTTATAAACTGAAACCGGTCCAGTCAAAAATAAAAAAGTGGAATAAAGTTATAAATTTGTTTTTATTTAATCATTAAAATGGAATTCCACCATGAATTAACAGTTACAAAATTAGAAATAATAAAATGTGTAATTTATATTTCATTCTGTAAATTTCCTTTTCCAGGAAAGGATTTTTTTGACGATACCAAGAGAGAAAGTGTAAAGAAATTACCACTGTTGTTCGCTGACAAATTCAAACACTTTCAAACAAGTTTAAAGTGAATTCATATTTGTATTACTGCAATGAAATTAGCACGAAATTTATTGAATTATGTTATAAATTTTGATTTTGTTTGAGAATGTACCGAAATCGCACAGGAGAGATTGTACATTTAAGTACGATGCGCAGTTCTGTATCAGAGGTTGCGGATGTTGGAGATGTAGAAGCAGACAATCAAATGTATGACAGCGTGATGTTATGTCCTGTGACTGAAAAAACCTTTCGGTAAACATTGGCCCTACATCAAACGAACATATTTATGTAAACAGAAGTCTGTGGATTAACTGGAGAGTGAATCCCACAAATTGATCCGGATTTTACTTTACCAATGAATTCTGATATTTTATTTCAGAAAATAAAACAAAAAAAACAGAAACAGAGAATCTTGCGGAAAGGGTATGTCAGGTATAAAAAGTATTGCGGAAAATATGAACAAAGCCAATTGAAGTCATCAAAGTCTATGGGAATAAGATGTTCACACTAGTTACCCCAAAGGTGGCACAGAAACATTCTTTTATTGTCAGAAAATAACGGAAAAGGACATTGTCTGCGCATATTTAATAGTTTTTGGAAATTGAAAAGTTGGTTGAAGAAAAAACCATCTTTTCAGAGCTTTGTGGCAACACGTGCTATAAGTGTCGTCGTGAAAGTACAGCTATCATGAAGAAGAATCAAGGATATGATGTTAATATTTTTACTAAGGACGCGGATGTGCAGCAAAATGTTCATGGATACCTACTTTGAACCTCACAAAAATCACATACGTGGACGAAGGATGGTGAAGTGTTGCTGAGAAAAAACCGAGGCTCTCCAGTAATACACGTTAAAGACGCTAACGATATAGCTTTACATTAAATTGAAACTCTAAGATCGATCGTACAATCTCGCTGAGAAAATGGATTTCACCAATGAACATTCGGTCATACTCACACAGTTATGTGAAGCAGTAAAAAAAAAAAAATAACCATAAAAATTAAATAACGATAGAAAGTAAGATCTGTACAGCGCCCTTGAGGTGATTTTTCACAAAAACGGCGCTATACAAATCGTCCAAATATTATTATAAGTTGAGGAAAAACTGACTTCAATATGATAAATTTAAACATACAAAGTATACAATAAAGAATGAGAGAAGGTATACATATAAACATATACCGCTTCACCCATTTCATTTTAAACGTCTTAAAAAAAGTTTCTACTCCATGATACTATCAAATCTTGACATGTACCATTTCTATGGTTGATATCGTTAATATTATCTTTAATAATCAGTCGAAACTATAAAATTGTTGTTCCATTTTCATTAAAATAATTTATTCTTGAAAAGTACAACCAAAGAACTGTGCACATTATGGACCTGATGAAACTGACCTATTCATCACAAAATCCTTGTGCAACGAACACCGAACTCTTACATGTTATGGAACTATTTCAACTGAAGCAGCTGAATACAGTGCTAAATTCTTGTAATCTTACTTTAGATCTAGTTGTAAGTAAATTTAATATGATTGTAGAAAAATCTAATTTCCGCCTGGTTGCGGAAGATAATAACACTTTTGTCAGAAATTAGCCTTGAACATGTCAGGACGTTAAAGTATCTTCATCTCCAATCTGAAAATAATTTCCGCGATTGGAATTACAGCAAAGGAAACATTGAGATGCTATACAGCCAACTGCTTGACCACAGTTGGTAAGCTTTCGTGGAACTTTCCGATATTGACGAGGCAGTTAAATACTTCTACGACACTATATATGCGTACTTTGATGAACGTTTTATTAGGAAAAAAGCGCCGCGAACAAAAACTATCCCAGATGGTAATAAGGATGAAGTTCATACACCATCGGCGGTGGAAACAATCAGGTTTTTAAAGTGAACATGAGTTGTTCAAATTTTAAAAGCTGTAAATTCCATTTGATTATAGCGATACTATAACTCCCGGGATATTTCACATAATTTTTTTTTATGTCAGAGGAACGTACATGTATGCAAGACTCGCTTTAAAAAGATTTTCTATGAAATAAACTTTTTTATTACCATGGTAATAGAATAAAACAATGGCAGAAATTACTAGTCAGGACAAGAGAGACCAAATCCCAACACCCCACCAATAATAATTTTAAGGCGTCCATTGAGGATGTGAGGCAACACACTGCATGGACTCTAGTAGAAACACACCCGTGAATCAGCAAGACCAAAAAACACCGGCCAAACACAAGTCGACCTAACTTCAAATTACTCTCCTCAAATATCATGATTTTGAGTATACAATGGTTTACGTAGGAGGGGTCGCTATAGCGATTTATAGCCTCAAAATTCTAGGAATCATAGGAATCACTTTGAATTTGAAAAAACCGTTTCTTGGGGGGACAATCAACGTGGCTTTGCCAAAGTCTACTGAATCCAACCTTCTTGAACTCTCGCAAAGCCAAAAGGGGATTGAACATGCAAAAACAAGCTGATTTCTCTCAGGCCTTTGGAAACATAGATGCGGATGTATATTGTTAAAAAAGATGAGGGAACAGACAACAATATGTTTGTTTACATCGTTCATGAGTCTAGTGAACTTACTGCATTCTCTAGAGTAACACAGGCCCATAAGGTGAAACCATTGTCTCAAGTAGAAAGCGCGCCAA
>JAGWCC010001503.1:0-23747 GCA_022651775.1 Drusus annulatus
CGGCATTGAAGCGCTGTGTAATCTACAGGCGTATCGTTTGGCAATGAGCCAAAAAGGTGTTTCAGATAGTCCATATATGCTTTCAACCTCATTTCATGAATTTTATGAAGCATTTAATCATATGTTGCCTGAACAAATGGGAGATCAATATTTCACCCCAACTATTGAGCAATTAAAAGAGTCATTTTTAAATTTGTGATTAATTTATCAGTCTTACTCACAAAAAGACCCTTACTTTTTTCATAAAATGTAAGGCAAGGCAGTACAAAAATCATAAAACCAACAATATACAATAAGGGGAATATATGGAAAATAATATTAATAATTACGGTCTTATCGAAGAAAAAAGGAATCAAAATGCCTCCTTTTTTACTTTATTAAAAATTCTTGCAGCCAGTTCAATTGGCGTTTTTATGTTTTTTATTTCATTTTCATGGACAGATATCGGCATTACCGCATTGGGCACTAAAAATACTATTTTTGTTGATCATGTAAGCTCTATCTTGATCACAGAATTTCGATTTTTTGCTGTGGGACTTGTTTTTTTATTAATGGTTTATGGGGGATTATCGCCTTTTTTTAATGGGCAATTTCAAATAAAACCGACATTTGTGATGAGTATTAAGATAAAAAAAAGCTTTGGTTCAGTGGGTGATGCCATTTTCGGATCATTCAAATTTATTGGGCTTCTACTTGCAATTGGCTATTTAATTGAAGTGAATATTGTGTCTTTTTTGCCCTCTTTTATGATGGAACCCAAACAAATGCTCCCTTTCTTATTTGAAAAATTGGCACTGTCCGTTGGGCTACTCATTCCATTAGGCTCTATCGCACTGACATTCTTAATTGGCTTTGGATTCTTAGAAATTGTTGGGGTGTTAATGGAGCGAGTGATGCGTCCCTTATTTAGAACACCAGGATATTCATCTGTTGATGCGGTAACATCATTTGTAGGTAGTTATTCTGTTGGATTACTGATTACGAATAGAATGTATGTGACGGGCAAATATTCTGTGCGTGATGCGGTCATTACCGCGACAGGTTTTTCAACGGTATCTGCAACATTTATGGTGATTGTGATGAATGTACTTGGCATGATGGAGCACTGGAATTTATATTTTTGGTCTACCTTTATCGTCACATTTCTAGTGACCTCGATTACTGCGTACATTCCGCCTATTTCAAATATGGATTCAAGTTATAAAAATATTGAAACAATCAATACGGTCGATAGCAGATTAAAACAAGCAATGAAAGCAGGCGCATTACAATTTAATCAAAGACCTTCATTGCTGAGTATGTTGTGGTACAACATTAAAGACGGTTTAGCGATGTCTGCGGTTGTTGCCCCTAGCATTCTTGCGGTTGGTTTTTTAGGCATGTGTATTGCTAAATTTACACCGTTGTTTGAATGGCTAGGTTATTCGCTTAAGCCCGCATTAATGCTTGCTGGTAGTATTACTGGTTTAGAAAATGCCGCAGCAAGTAGTGGTGCTCATGCATCAGGCTTAGCAGAAATGTTTCTCCCGTCTATTTTTTTGGCGAATGCTGATTTTGCGATGAAATTTATCGCGAGCGTATCATCAGTGAGTACGGTTTTATTTTTCTCTGGCTGTATACCGTGCATCCTTGCAACACAAATACCAATAAAAATAAAAGATTTGGTTATTATTTGGTTTATTCGTTCTTCTTTGAGTATTGTTTTTTCGAGCATGATTTTTTGGGTTGCGATACAAGCAAATTGGTTCCCAAATTACCCACAAGAGGCCAGTGCATATCAACAAAGTTGCAACTCAAATGAGGGTAATGCTTGTTTTCAACTCGGATTGTTTTATAACAAAGGTTATATTAAGCCGCTATTAAACACTACGAAAGAGTCATCAGCATTGCTTTTGCTTGAAAAAGCATGTGAATTGAATGTGGAACAAGCATGTATTGAACAGACTAAACTCATTGAAAAACAGACGCGCTTACTTCCTAAAAAATAAGATGGGTATGATGTGATTTGATCTATGTTATATCCACTTTTTGCAGATATATGCCCATCACCTTTGAAGATCTCCTCGCAGTATCTTCAAAGGTGATGGGCATATTTATTTTGTATTTTTCAATGCCGATTAATTTAGTCGAAGGAAGCGATTATTTCACCTAGTTTAAAAACGAACAATTGATTTGGTTTCATAACATTCCATGTTTCATTGAGTGTTAAAGGCTCTGTTGCAATAATGGTGACGACATCTTTTTCTGTGGTATGCACACAGAAATTAATATTCATATCTTGATCAAATAGGCGTGCATCTCCAAAAGGGGCGCGACGTGTTATCCAAGCAAGTTTTGTACTGCAATGAGCATATAAAAATTCTGAATTACTTAATAAAAAATTAAAAATGCCTAAGGCATTTAACTCTAAGCTAATATTTTTAATTAATTGATTCAATTTTCGGGGTGAGCTTGGGTATTTAGGAAAGGCCATTCTAATTTGATCGAGCAAATAACAAAAAGCATGCTCAGAGTCGGTTGTTCCAATCGGAAAGTAATGATGTAGTTTTTTCTTTTTAATGCCTTTTAGTTGTCCATTATGCGCAAATACCCATTGCCTGCCCCATAATTCTCGGATAAAAGGATGCGTGTTTTCTAAACACACGCTGCCTCGATTAGCGCGTCGAATGTGGCTTATTACCGTGCATGTTTTAATCGGGTATTTGCTAATGAGCGTTGCAATTTCAGATGTGCAGCTTGGATTTGGATCATGAAATGCACGAATGCCTCGGCCTTCATAAAAACAGACTCCAAAGCCATCTTTATGTGGACCTGTTTGTCCGCCTCGTTTCATTAAACCTGTAAAACTAAAACAAATATCAGTTGGCGTATTTGCGCTCATGCCCATTAGTTCACATATATTTTTCCTTATGCTTATCTTTTGATTATTTCTCTTGATTATTGTTTATTAGTGCTTGTCGTGAGTTCATTGCGAGTAGGATAACTTTTTTGAGTAGAAATCACAAAAAAGTTTTAAGTATAAGCTTATGCAGGTTATTTTTTAATAATCATGGCATCAATGAGCGCAATCGTTTCCTGTTGTTTTTTAGTTAAAATAATAGGCTGTTCATCTGTAATGACATTAAAATCATCTTGAGCATAATCTAAAAATAGATGGCTATAATCTTTAAATGAAAATAGCTTTTGGGGTGATACAAGGTCGGGATTATTCAAGTCAGGATTATTCAAGTCAGAATTATTTAAATCAGCATTTTTTAAGTCACTGTTTTTATTTTTGTTTTGACTGTTAATCTGTAATATGGCACTAATTTTTTTAATAAAATCTATCCCTTTATTTGGAATTGAATCATCTCTATTTATTAAATTTGCATCTTCTTTAGTGGTTGTTTCTTTCAGAATTCTTGTGTCTAAGACTTGGTGTGTGATATTCGCTTTTGGGTAATCTTTAAAATGAAATGTTTTAACGATGCCTTGTGGGCTCTGTGAATCTGTGTGTTCTATATTATTTTTATCTGGATTTTTATCTAGATTTTTTTTATTACTCAAAATAGTTTTTAATTCAGACATAGCCTCTAGTGAGATAGGGGATAAAGGTGTTTTTAATACGGGTAATTTTTTAATCGCAGGAAATGAAAAACGGTAATGTACGACCACAAATTTAGGCAATACAAATTTAGGGTTTTTGAACTGAAGATAACCTTCAAAGGCAACCCTAAACGTTTTTTGATTGCTGTTAAAGTTTGCTTTGGCATGTGCATCTGTCGTGCCGATTACCCAAAATTTTGTGCCGATCGTTGAGATATAAACTAATCCTTTACAAGGCGGATCTAAAAATAATTCAAAAATTGGCTGTAAGTATGCTAGCTGCTTGGCGCGATATAATAAATTATGGTAAACCGCTTGGCCAAGTAATGGAGATGGGTGTTTAGCAAGTTCTTTTAAAATATGATCTTTGTGCCAAACAGGGCTTGACTCTATTGTTGTTTTTAAGAGTAATTCATTGTTTTTAGATAGTCGATTAATTGGGTTTTGAATGCCCTGCAAGCACTTATTCGTATTGCGAACATATATGGGCCGGGAATACGGTGGCTTAATACTCTCCGCATCCCAAGGATTCTCAGCATCTTTTTGCTTTTTCCAATCAGAAAAGCTTTTCCAGTTTTTCTGATTGTAAAAATTAGCGCGATTATAATATTGGCCCATTTATGTCACTGTGCTTTGGGGATTGGTAAGATTTTGAAATCATCACTTATCAGGTTAAAAGTGGCTTTATAGCCAACATTTAGTCGACCATATTGGGTATCTATGCCTAAGCATTGTGCAGGATATAATGAGGCCATACGGATGCTCTCAGCAAGAGAAATCCCCATATCACACGTGTTTTTAACCGCAGTGATCATATCTAAATCAGCGCCAGCCAAAGTATTATTGTCATCGACTAAGCGGCCTTCTTTGCGGTAAATGGTACGGCCATCTAATTCAAAAGTTGTTTGATCAGATCCAATTGTGCTCATTGCATCAGTGACAAGCACCATTTTACCAGTTGCTTTGGCCGCGATCGCATTGTTTAAAACAACATTATGAACGTGATGTCCATCATTTATGATGCCACACCATGTGTTTTTATCATGCAAGGCAATCCCAACCACGCCAGGATCACGGCTTTCCATTGGTGTCATGGCATTAAATAAATGGGTAAACCCTTTCAGTCCATATTTAATTGCCTGCTCTATATCAGCGCTTTTCGCTGCAGTATGCCCTGCAAAAACATGTACACCCGCTTTATTTAGCATATGAATTATTTGCGTATCAACCAATTCAGGTGCAATGGTAATCAATACTTGGCCCAAATCACCGCGTGTAATCTCTTCAAATAAGCGTGGATCAAGTTGGCGCATCAAATCACCGTCATGTATCCCTTTACGTTTGGGGTTAATCATCGGCCCTTCCAAATGAATGCCCAGTAAACCAGGAATGCCTGCTTTGATGCCTTGACGCACAGCCTCTAATGCTTTAAGTGTAGTGGCTTCATTTGCTGTAATTAAGGTTGGCAATAAACCAGCCGTGCCAAATTTACGGTGTGCCTCTAACATTGTTTGGATGGTTGCAACAGTTGGCGCATCATTAAATAATAACCCGCCACCACCATTGACTTGTATGTCTAAAAAACCAGGCGCTAAAGTCCCTTCAGAGCAAATAATCTTTGCTAAGTTTTCAGGCGCATCTTTGAGTGCAATAACGGCTTCAATGGTGTCATTATTAATGATCAAGCCCATATCTGTATTAAAATTTTCTCCATCAAATATTTTGGGAGCACTGATTAAATATCTCATATTAAACCCTCTGATTAGGTTAAAAAAATAGATTAAAAAATAGATTAAAAAAATAGACTCGTTATTCTAGAGACCTGCTTCTAAAATTGATAATGTTTTTTGTAATGCACCTTGGTGCAATAAAACAGTGTGATATGCCTTGTTTGCTAAGTGATTTGCCAGAGTTTGATCACTTAATAATGTATCAATATGTTCAAATAATGAGTCTGCATCGCAAATAATCAAGCCACCATTGCGTTCAAAATTTTGGCTAATGTCTAGAAAATTGTATTGAGATGGGCCAGTAATAATCGGTTTACGTAAAAATGCAGGCTCTAAAATATTGTGTCCCCCAACAGGTACAAAACTTCCCCCGACGCATACAATATCAGCGATTGCATAAAAATTTAATAATTCACCGATGCTATCAACAAGTAACACGTCTTGAGTGATTGGGCGTATTTGATTGTCTTGTGTTTTACTTTGAAAATTACTTCGTTTGAGTACGGTAAAAGATGTTTTAGAGATTTCTAAAAATACTGATTCAAAACGTTCAGGATGGCGGGGAACTAAAATCAAAAGTAATTCAGGGTGAATTTTTTTTAAACGCTTAAATGTTGATAAAGCGATTGTATCTTCTCCGTAATGGGTGCTAGCCATTACCCAAACTTTTCGATTTTTTGTGCATTCTTTAAGTAAATGTAATAACTCACTTGGCTTAGATGTGATGCTCTGCGGCATATCGTATTTTAAATTCCCTGTACATTGCACATAATCAGGGTTTGCACCGAGCGTTAGAAACCGTGACTGATCAAGATCAGATTGTGTTAACACATGAACCTGAGCTAATAATACATTCAGTGTGTCTTTAATTTTTTGATATTGTTTAAATGAGTTGGGTGAAAGGCGGGCATTGATCAAGTAAACATTTATTTGCTTGTGCTTTGCTTGCATTAATAGGTTAGGCCAAATTTCTGTTTCCATTACGATGATCGTGCGTGGATTAAAGTGATGTAAAAATAATTTTATGCACAAATAATGATCAAACGGTAAAAAGGTATGTTGAACACGTCCTTCAAAGCTAGCTTTAATTTGTGCACGCCCTGTTAATGTCATGCAGGACATAGTAATAGGTATATTGGGGTGTTTTAATAATAGCGCTTCTACTAAAGGGGTGATTGCACGCACTTCACCTAATGACACAGCGTGAATAAGAATGCCATTTTTAATAAACCTAGGCGGCTTGGTTAACCCTAAACGTTCTTTAAGGCGTGATAATCCGTCTTTGCTATGTCGATCTTTTAAAATTCTATATAAAATGATGAAAGGTAAAAATAGCCACCATAATATATTGTATAACCAATAAATGACCATTATTTACCCGCATTATATATGCTAAAAACATTGTAAAAATATATTTCAAGAGGCATTCAAAAACAGATTATTTTGAAAATCGCTTACAACTGACTTAAGCGAGGGTCGCTTGGAAAATTCGCTTGAAAAATTTGTAGACGATCTGCCGCTAAACTATCTAGCTTGAGTAAGCGGTATGCTTTTACTTGAATATAAAGCGCATTGGAAACTTCTTGGGTTGTATTATAGTGATCCAGTACGACCTGAGCTCGATTGGCTGCTGCTAAGTATGCTTGCCTGCGCATATAAAAATTGGCAACATTCATTTCAGCTGTTGCGAGCATTGCTCTCAAGTACGTGATTCTTTGCATAGAATCATCAGCATAATTACTATTAGGGAATCTAACCACAACTGTTTCAAAGGCTTGGATAGAGCGCATCATTTGAGCAGGATCAATTTTAGAGCGATCAGGCGGTAATATTTTATCAATAATTGATAATGCACGATCAAAATCCACCATGCCTTTCATGTACCAAGCATAAGCAACTTGTGGGTGATTTGGGAATGCACGAATAAATGCATTTGCCTCGTTAATTGCTTTTTCTGGTGCTCTATCACGGTAGTATGCATAAATTTTAGCCAATTTGGATTCTTCTGAAATATTGCCTTGCGGTAATCGAGATTCAACTAAATCATAAAAACCAATGGCATCTTTGTATTGACTACTATTTAAACTCTCTTTTGCATTGCGCAGCAATTCTTCGGTTGGCTTAGCGCGATTTTTCTGTTCTTTTGACGAACTACATGCGGAAAGTATAGCCAACATGGGGATAATTACGATATAGTGACGCGTTTTTAAAATACTCGTTAAACTCATTCTAAAACCCTCTAATTCAAAAAATCATTTTAAATATCAAAAGCTTGATTTAAAAGCTATCTATTTTCATTCATTTGTTTTTATTGATTATAAAATCAACTTCGTAATTAACAGTAATTATATCTAAATCATGAACCAAACAGAAACCTTTTCATTTATTATCCCTAATAATCTTGCTGGTCTACGACTAGATGCTGCATTAGCAGAGCTGCTGACGCAATATTCGCGTGTTAAAATTCAAGATGCGATCAAGAAATGTCATGTTACCTTAAATGGTAATTTTCCAAAAGGGCGGGAACGCATGATTGGTGGTGAGGCTGTAGAGATTACGCTGAACATTGATCAAGAATCTTTAGAAAATGCACCTGCGCAAGATATTCCTCTTAATATTGTGTTTGAGGATGAACATATCCTAGTCATTAATAAACCCGCTGGATTGGTTGTGCATCCAGGTTCGGGTAACCCAAATGGTACATTAATGAATGGGCTATTATTTTATCATGAACATGCGAGAACATTGCCCAGAGCGGGAATTGTTCATCGATTGGATAAAGATACTTCAGGAATTATGGTTGTTGCGAAAACGCCCTTGGCATATACACATCTCATTGGTCAACTACAAACACATACAATGGGGCGTATTTATCATGCACTGAGTTATGGTGTCATGGAGCAAGGTCAAACAATTGATGCGCCAATTGGGCGTCATCACACAGATCGCACAAAAATGTCAATTCATGCGGTTGGCAAGCCTGCCATTACGCATATTCGTGTGATTCAACGTTTTCGCGCAAATACTTATGTGCAATGTCAGTTAGAAACGGGGCGCACACATCAAATTCGTGTTCATATGAGCTTTTTAAAACTACCACTTATTGGTGATGATTTGTATGGTGGACGTTTAAAAGTGCCAGACCATATGAATCCTGAACATGCAAATGTTTTAAGAGGATTCAAGCGGCAGGCTTTACATGCGAAGACATTAAAATTATTGCATCCACTGACTGAAAAAGAAATGCGCTTTGATACGCCATTGCCCGCAGATTTTAAACAGCTATTGGCAATGCTTGAAGCGGACTTAGAACGTTATCTTTCTGAATAATTTTAATTTTTTAAATGTAGACACAAGTAGACACAATATGACAAACATAGAAAAAACCAATGACTTATCTGACTTATCTGACTTATCTCAAGTGGCAGATGACAATTCTGACAATATGCCAGGACGACGTACGATTAAAAGCTTTGTCCGCCGTGAAGGTCGCTTAACCGAAGGGCAAAAGCGTATTTTAATAGAAAGCCCTTATTTTATTAGCCCTGAAAATGATGCTGCTGTCAGTGAGTGTTGGGCATTAGATACGCTTTTTGGTAGGAAGAATCATCAGCGTACTTTGGAGATTGGATTTGGGAATGGTACGTCACTTGCCCAAATGGCAGAAAATAATCAGGATCGCGATTTTTTGGGTGTTGAGGTACATCGCCCAGGTGTCGGGCATTTACTGCTTGCGGTTGAGAGTAAAAAGATCACCAATATTCGTGTCTCTGATATTGATGCAATCGTTTTAATCAAAGAAAAATTACCCCCTTCAAGCTTTGATTGTTTGCAAATATTCTTCCCTGATCCTTGGCATAAAAGCGTCATAACAAACGTCGTCTTATTCAAACTGAATTTTTAGAGCTGATTTGCCCACTTTTAAGTACGGGTGGAATCTTTCATTGTGCGACAGATTGGCAGCCTTATGCGGAACATATGATGCGTGTTTTAAGTGCATCGCCTTTATTTGAGAATATCTATCCAGAGTATGCACCAAGGCCTGAATTCCGTCCTTTGACTAAGTTTGAACAGCGCGGACAACGTTTAGGACATGGCGTTTGGGATATTATGTTTCGGAAGATATAATTATCATATGTTTTTAAGGGAGAATGGAAAATACTTGCCTCGATAAGCGAGTACACCTATTGTACAGCCACTGACTCAAAAGATTCAGTGCAGTAAAAAGCCCCACTGCAAAAATGGGGCTTTTTTGAAAAGGACTAATTATGAAATGCTTAATCATTATCATAATTGTCTTAATACTGTTACATAACGTAGCGTACTAAGATAAGCAGCAGGGATTAACGAGATCCCTGCTCTCCTTACAAATATTAGGCGGGTCGAATGAAAAAGTCAAGGACACAAATCCAATTTAAAAGTGATGCAATGGGTGGATTAGAGTCAAAAGCAATTTACATTGCACGAATCAATCAACAATCTAATCAATAGGTTGCATGGAGTATGGTGAGGTATAAACCGAATCACGCACGTAAGGTAAGCTCATCGGGGGTCGTATACTTACTGTCTCTCAGGATCTTCAAATCTTTTGGGTATATATTCAAAAGATTTGCGTTAGTGATGCGAACTCAAGAGTTGCAAAAAGCAAAAACCCGTCGCTTAAAGAAAGCTACGGGTTAGTTATTTGGCGGAGAAGGAGGATTCCGAACCCTCGATAGGGCTACAAACCCTATACACCCTTAGCAGGGGTGCGCCTTCAGCCGCTCGGCCACTTCTCCTAATCAGGCGCGAATTCTAACAAGGGGATTACATCTTGTAAAGGGGAAAAATAAAGAAAAAGTGGTATTATACGTTTTTTCTTTTTACGAGTAAGTCTTTATGTCCCATCCAAACCTTATTTGTCGTGCAAAAACAGTGCTTAAAATTGAATCTGAAGCTATTTTAGCTTTAGAGTCTGTGATTGATGATATTTTTTTAGCTGCAATTGATCTTATTTTAAATTGTAAGAACAGAGTTGTTGTGATCGGGATGGGAAAATCAGGGCATATCGGGTGTAAAATTGCAGCAACGCTTGCCAGTACAGGAACGCCTGCTTTTTTGTTCATCCTGCTGAAGCAAGTCATGGTGATTTAGGAATGATCGTGAAAGATGATGTAGTGCTTGCACTGTCTAATTCAGGGGAAACAGATGAAATATTGTCGATTATTCCTTTATTAAAGCGCCTAAGTGTACCTTTAATTGCTCTGACAGGTAATGCCAACTCCAGCTTGGCTTGTGCATCGGATGTGCATATCAATGTCAGTGTTCAAGAAGAAGCTTGCCCTCTGGGTTTAGCGCCAACGGCTAGTACAACTGCGGCATTAGCAATGGGTGATGCAATCGCGGTGACGTTACTAGAAGCTAGAGGTTTTACCGCTGAAGATTTTGCACGCTCACATCCTGGTGGCAAATTAGAGCGCCGTTTATTGTTACGCGTGTGCGATATTATGGCTAAATCTACGGAAGTGCCAACTATTTTAGGGGATACACGCTTAACAGATGTGCTTGTTGCAATGACACAAAAACCAGTTGGTATGGCAGTGATTGTAGATGCTAACCAACATGTTTTAGGTGTGTTTACGGAAGGTGATTTACGCCGCACACTAATGAGCCAAATGAATATACATAATCTAGAAATACAAAATTGTATGACTCAAAAGTGTAGTGTCATTGAAGAAGATTCATTGGCTATTGATGCAGTTTCGATTATGGAAGCCAAAAAAATCACCGCATTACCAGTCATAAAAGCAGGCACTTTGGTAGGCGTTGTAAATATGCATCATTTGTTGGCTGCTCGTGTTATCTAAAATATGTGACATTAAAGTAATTAACCCGATGATGATTATCCTAAATTTGGATGACATATTATTAAATTTATTAAATGAATAAAAAAATACGAGACTAAAAATATGACAAACTTTGATGAAAATGCACAGGATTTATTGATTGAAATTGGTTGTGAAGAGTTGCCGCCAAAAGCGTTAAAAATATTGTCTGATGCATTTACTGCCTCGATTGTGAGTGATTTAAAAGGACTAGGTTTACACTTTGGGAGTGTTCATGAATATTGCACCCCACGTCGTTTAGCGGTTCATATTGAGATGCTTGGCGCGAAGCAGTCTGACCGTGAAATTGAAAAAAAAGGGCCACCCGTCGCTGCGGGTATGAAAGACGGTGCACCAACACCTGCATTAACAGGTTTTGCTAAATCATGCGGTGTCACTGTTGCAGATTTGAAAATAAGTGAAACAGACAAAGGCAGCTGGTACGTTTTTAATCAAATTGCAGCGGGAGCGCAAACGGTTCAATTAATCCCATCAATTATCGAAAAAGCATTGAATAATTTACCAATACCCAAAAAAATGCGTTGGGGAAATAATGACTTTTCATTTGTTCGCCCGATGCGCTGGTTAGTAATGATGTTTGGCCGTGATGTCATTCCTGCTCAAATTTTTGGAATCAACTCAAGTAATATTACAAGAGGCCATCGTTTTCACTGTGCTGATACCAATTCAGGGTGCCTCACAATTGATGAACCTGCACATTATGTTGAGATTTTAAAATCGGAAGGGTATGTCATTGCAAGTTTTGAGTTACGCCAAAAAATGATTTTGGATGCAGCTGCCAGTGCAACAAAAAAAGCGACTCAAGGCATTGGAATCGCTGTTATTAAGCCTGAGTTACTGAATGAAGTGACAGCACTTGTTGAATGGCCCGTTGCATTAATTGGTACATTTGAAACCCGTTTTTTAGATGTGCCTCAAGAAGCCTTAATTTCAACCATGCAAGATAATCAAAAATATTTTCCTATTGTAGATAAAGCGGGCAAGTTACAGCCTCAATTCTGCTTTATTACTAATATTGAAAGCAACAATGTCAGTGCGATTATTGATGGTAATGAGCGGGTGATTCGTCCCCGTTTTAGCGATGCAGAATTCTTTTGGATGACAGATAAAAAAGGAAAGCTGGAGGACCATTTCCCAAAACTTGAGAAAGTTATTTTTCAGGCAAAATTAGGATCTCAGGCAGATAAAACTAAGCGAGTGTCTCAATTAGCACAATATATTGCCGAACAAATTGGTGCGGATATCGTTAAAACGAAACGTGCTGCTCAATTAGCAAAATGTGATTTGCTCACGAATATGGTTCAAGAATTTCCTGAGTTACAAGGTGTCATGGGACGATATTATGCACTTGAACAGGGTGAAGACAAGATTGTTGCGCAGTGTCTTGAACAAATTTATTGGCCTCGCTTTTCAGGTGATGGTTTACCTCAAAGTTTAGAAGCACAGGCACTTGCGATTGCTGAACGTGTTGATACCATTTTGGCAATTTTCGCGATTGGTCAAACCCCTACAGGCTCTAAAGATCCCTTTAGCCTTCGTCGCAGTGCGTTGGGAGTGCTACGTATTTTGGTTGAATGTGGTCATGATTTGGACCTAAAAATACTTTTGAACCAGAGTGTTAAAACAATGCCTCAAAATGTTCATGCAGAAGCAGTTGTGGATAATGTTTTGGCGTATATATTAGAGCGCATGAAGGCATATAGTACAGATTTTGGCACACCAGCAGATACATTTGAGTCAATTGCGTGCTTAGGTTTGAGCTGCCCAGTTGATATTACAAAACGTATTTCGGCGATTACAGAATTTAGAAAAATGAGCGAAGCGCCTGCATTATCAAATGCAAATAAGCGAATCAGTACTATTTTGCGTAAAAATAACATCAAAGTTGTGGATAAACCTATGGAGAGCCTATTGAATGATGTAGAAGAGAAAACATTATATGCATCTGTATCCTCTATTTATGCGGAGATTGAGGCATTAATGCTGAATAAAAATTATCCACAGATTTTAAAGTTATTAACAACACTTGCGGTACCTTTAGAGGCATTTTTTGCGAATGTGATGGTGATGTGTCCAGATGAGACAATACGCAATAATCGTTTAGCGCTATTGTCAATGATCGACAATATGTTTTCGTCTGTTGCGGATATCTCTGCTTTACAAAATTAAATTGAAGCCGCTTATGTATACCCTAAAGATTTGGAGATCCTGCGAGGCGGCAAGTGTACGAATACCGATGAGCTTACAGGTAGTAAGTGATTCGGGAGAGAATATGAAGCAAACAAAGTTGGATCTTCAAAGGTGACGGGTATAGGTATTTGCATGCAAAAAATAGTGTTTAATTCATTAATTGATCTGCCTTGGAAAAATGGTCAAGGCAGTACCAGAGCGCTCATGATTTATCCTGAAGATGCTGATATCTCAAATTTTATGTGGCGTATTAGCATTGCCAGTATTCGTCAATTAGGTGATTTTTCAAATTTCCCCAATATCACACGGAGCTTGGCGGTATTGTCAGGGAATGGATTAACACTCAGCATCTCCAAATCTTTAGGGCATGTAATGGCGCCATTATCAACAATCTTAGAATTTTCTGGTGATGATGAATGCACGGTGATTGCGTGTCCTGAACCGATTTTAGATTTTGGCGTGATGAGCCAAAATGATCAGGTAAAACATACGCTTAATTTGATTTATTTTGAGAATTTGCAATGCTATGCGCGTCATGCATCAATGACACTGATTTGTTCTACGCATCCTCTTCCCATATATATTAAATTTAACAATGAGATAGTTGAGTTATGCCAGTATGACTCACTGTTTTTTGATGAAACAGATGCAATGTTTTTTAGCGTAGAAAATCAATCAGATGGGACTCGTGCAGACGATACTTATCCATTACTTATTGTGGAATTGGAATGCGGTTTGCACCCCTTGTTATACTGAACTTGATTTGTTGTCATTGCAGGTCAAACCCGCAATGACAGGGCTGAGTTTGATGTCTAATCCGAAAAATTGAGCCCAATAACACCAGCAATGATAATGATAAAGCAGAGTATTTTACTTAAAGTCATTGTATCGCCAAAAAACAAAGTGCCAATTACCGCAATGAGAATCGTGCCAATCGCAGACCAAATAGCATAGGCGATTGTCACTTCCATTTTGCGAATACATAATGCCAGTGAGGCAAATGAAATACCGTACGTGATCACAACAAATATGGATGGCAATACATTATTAAAACCATCCGATAATTTCATGAATGTGGTGCCCATTACCTCAAAAATAATGGCTGATGCAAGTAATAACCAGCCTCGCATTAAGCAACAAACCGTCGTGCATTTTCAAAAATACGGAACCAAGGAGAAGCGCTATCAATGGATACCGTATCGGGTAAATAGGAAAAATTAAAAGCACGCAATGTGCGTTCAGGATGAAGCATCATTGCTAAAATGCGTCCATCTAGATTACTCACGCCTGTTATCCCAAACGGCGCACCATTTGGATTGATTGGGTACATTTCAGAAGGGTTGCCTGAATCATCCACAAAATGCATTGCCACTTGCTCTTTTTTAATTAAGTGTGCCATATCATTCGTATTTCGTTCTTGTGGGCGACCTTCTCCATGAGAAATAACAATCGGCATGTGTGTACCTGTCATCCCTTCAAAGAAAATTGAATTACTTTTAGGGATTGCAACTTGAACCAAACGCGCTTCATATTGCCCCACCGCATTATGTGTAAATGTAGGCCAATGCTGCGCACCAGGAATAATGCTCTGTAATCCTGCCAACATTTGGCAGCCATTACATACGCCTAATGCGAAATTTTTTGGATTATGGAAAAATGTTTTGAACATGTCACGTACCGGTTCATTAAATAAAATTGATTTTGCCCAACCCATGCCAGAACCTAAAACATCACCGTATGAGAAGCCACCTGCTGCGACTAATCCTCTGAAATCGTTGAGCGTGATGCGACCTTCTAAAATATCGGACATATGCACATCAATCGCTTCAAATCCTGCCCGTTCAAACCCCGCAGCCATTTCAACCTGAGAATTCACACCTTGTTCGCGCAATATAGCGACTTTAGGACGTGATTTTTGAGTGAACTCATTTGATGTAATCTTTTGATTAATTTGCTCATTTGGGTCAAAACTTAAAGAAGCGTACAGCCCTTTATGCTCAGGATTAATGGCTAAATCATAAGCAGATTGCGCACATTCTGGGTTATCACGACGCGATTGCATTGCAAAACTCACCGTTGACCACCAACCACGAAGCGTAACGCGTGTTTGGTCAAACACGATTGCATTTTGGTGACGAATGATTAAATGATCAAGTGGGGTGACAATGCCTAAGGGGTGTATTAATTCAGAGAGATTAAAGTCTTTAAATAGCTGATTAATCGTTGCCATATCGGATTTTTTAACTTGAATAACCGCGCCCAATTCCTCATTAAATAGGGTTGCAACTGCATCAGATCCGAGTGTATCGATCGATATATCAACGCCTAAACCAGAAGCAAACATCATTTCTGCGAGTGTCGCCATTAATCCGCCATCTGATTTATCATGATATGCATGAATTAAACCTTGCTGATTGAGGGATTGAATGCTGGTGAAAAAGTTTTTAAGGTGATCAAAGTGTTCACAATCAGGGGAGATATCTCCAATATTATCTTGGACTTGCCCTAAAATTGAACCACCCAAACGGGTTTGTCCCTTCGCTAAATCAATGAGTAAAAGGGTGCTACCTAGGATATTTTTTAGCTCGGGGGTTAATGTTTGAGTCACATCTAAGACAGGTGCAAATCCTGTAATCACAACACTTAACGGCGAAATAACGGCTTTTTCAGAATCTTGATCTTGCCAGCGTGTTTTCATGGATAAAGAATCTTTACCGACAGGAATGGCAATGCCAAGCGCAGGACACATTTCCATGCCAATTGCTTTGACCGCATCAAATAGGGCGACATCTTCACCAGGATGACCACAGGCAGCCATCCAGTTTGCGGACATTTTTACAGAAGATAAGCGCTCAATCCGTGCAGCTGCAATATTCGTAATACACTCACCCACCGCCATTCTTGCAGAGGCAGCAGGATTTAAAAGTGCAAGCGGTGGACGTTCTCCGATTGCGAGCGCTTCACCTGTCATTGAATCATAACCCGATGCAGTCACACCACAATCGGCAACAGGCACTTGAAAGCGTCCAATCATTTGATCTCGAGCTGTGAGTCCGCCAACGGTTCTATCACCAATTGTAATGAGAAACGTTTTATCACCCACGGTTGGGTGGCGTAACACGGCTTGTGTAATCTCAATTAATTCGTTTTGATCAAATTTTGTTCTAATCGAATGGCCCGCGACAATTGCTTGAGTCTGAACATTTTTTGTCATTTTAGGCGGTTTGCCTAACAGTACTTCCATTGGTAAATTGACAACGTGATTACCGAAATGCGCATCATATACTTTAAGTGTTTTAGCATCTGTTGCCATACCAACGACAGCAAAAGGGCAGCGTTCTCGTGCACATATCGCACTAAATTCAGGCAGGTCTTTTTCTAAAATGGCTAAAACATAACGCTCTTGTGCCTCATTTGACCAAATTTCACGCGGGCTCATTGAGGGTTCATCATTATTAATATGACGTAATTCAATAATGCCACCTTTCCCTGCATCATTAATGAGTTCAGGCAATGCATTTGATAAGCCACCTGCACCGACATCATGAATCGAAATAATTAAACTTTGCTCTCCCCATCGTGCGTAAACGTTCGATCACTTCTTGTGCTCGACGTTCCATTTCAGGATTTCCGCGTTGTACAGAGGCAAAATCTAAACTCTCAGAGCCAGAGCCAGAATCTTGGCTGGAAGCCGCGCCACCGCCTAAACCTATATTTAATGCGGGCCCACCCAATACAATGAGCAGTGCACCGTGTGGAATGGGGTTTTTATCAACGTGCATCGGGCGTATGTTGCCCATTCCGCCCGCAATCATAATTGGTTTGTGATAACCGCGCTGTTCCCCTGCAACATTCATTTCAAAGCTTCTGAAATAACCTGCGATTGCAGCACGGCCAAATTCATTATTAAAGGCGGCTGAACCTAAAGGTCCTTGTAACATAATATCGGTCGCGGACACGATTCGGCTAGGCTTTCCGTATGCTGGCGCGCTTGTTTGCCAATGCGTTGGCGCTTCTGCTAAATGTAAATCTGATACACAAAAACCTGAAATACCCGCTTTAGGTTTAGCGCCGATTCCCGTCGCACCGCCATCTCTGATCTCGCCGCCAGCACCCGTTGCAGCACCAGAAAAAGGTGCTATTGCTGTGGGGTGATTATGCGTTTCAACTTTAATGGTGATGTGAGCAGGTTCAGTGACATAGTGATAGGCTTGGTCCGCATTGATTAATAATGATTTTGCGGTATACCCTTCAATGACGGCACAATTGTCGTGGTATGCAGATAAGATACCATCAGGCATATGTTTGTATGTGTTTTTGATCATGCCAAATAAGGAGATATCTTGTGCTTTTCCATCAATAATCCAATCCGCATTAAAGATTTTATGACGGCAATGTTCGGAGTTGGCTTGGGCAAACATGGTGAGCTCTGCATCGGTTGGATTTTGATTTAAACGGGTGTAATGTTCAAATAAATACTCAATTTCATCGTCTGATAATGCTAAACCAAGTTGTTGATTGGCTGTCTTTAGTGCCGTGGAACCTGATCCTAAAATATCAATCAAAGCAATCGGTTTAGGCTCACTGTGGTCGAATAACTGTTCAGCTTGAGTATGCTCTAATAGGACACTTTCTGTCATTTTGTCAGATACAAATTCGCAAAATAATAAAAGTGTTTCAGCAGCAACATGCGCATCAAATTGATACAAAACACCGCGTTCGATTCTAAGTAAATTTTTAACACCACAATTGTGCCCGATGTCAGTTGCCTTGGTTGACCAAGGTGATTGTGTACCAATTCTGGGGGTGATGAGTACATAAGATTTTTGTTTTTCTATCGTATTTTCTAAGGCATTTTCTAAGGCATTTTCTAATAAAGGTAGGCTAGGTTTATCTTCTAAAATTTGGCATAAACGGGTTTGATCTTCAGGTGAGAATTGATCATGCGTATCTGCAAAATAGGTGAAATGCGCACTAAAATTAGAGATATTTAATCCAGATTCATGTATTTTTTCGACTAATTGTTTTTGACGAAAAGATGATAAAGCAGTGTTACCTAAAAATGCTAACATAGAATCCAACCCCTAAAATTACTAGAAAATAAGCTAAAAATTAAGCAAAAATTGAAATGAGCGTATTTTAACGTAAAGTCATTATTTTAGGGAAATAGGATCTATTTTTAAGCATGTTTTATACCCATCACCTTTGAAGATCCTACTTTGTTGGTAGCGTATCCTCACCCGAATCACTTACCTTATGTAAGCTCATCGGGCATTCGTATGCTTGCCGCCTTGTAGTATCTTCAAATCTTTCGGCTATAGAGATGTTAAAGAGCCGATGATTTCTAATTGTGAATGATGCGAACTCGCCAGATTTAAAAAATAATATGGATTAACTTTATGTGTACATTTGTCTTTGTATTTAAGGTTTCTCTTTAATTTTGAATGGATTTCCAAAACGCTTTAAGTACATCTCACCCAGTTTAATAGATGCATAGTTATTGATATGGGTTTGATCATGAAAAATAGGCAAGCCTTCTATTTCAGAAAGACAAATGCCTTCAGGGCATTGAACTTTTTTCGGGTCAATAAGAATGAGTTGTGGGTATTTTTTTGCCATTTCAATAAATATTGAACGAACTTGTTGTTCATCCACATTTTGTGTCAGAGGGCTATTACAACTTTCCTTGTCTTTGTTGATGTCTATTCTGTATTTTATTTTGTGAAAGATACATTTGTTGTCACCATTGATGGGATCTAGGAAACTTTCTTCTATAATCACAGGCCGTGCGCCAGAGCTGATTATTTGTGAAATAGCATCGTTTAAAGCACTTTTAAAACGTTCTAAGGAAATAGTTTTGTTCTTTATATCTGTTGTTTGGTAGACGATACGATCATTCATATATCCACTCCAACGCTCTGAAATAATAACAAAATCATATTTTGTTGCTTTTATGTCATTGTAATGTTTTCTGGTTTCATTGTGGCATTCTGTATTTAGTGATTCTGGTAGGTTAATGTTCCAGAGCACGTATATTTTAGGTAATGCTAAGCAACCAGGCATCGTATTTGATTGGATTGACATCTGTGCATCTCTACCGATAATATCCATGAATCCCCAGAAGTGATTGGCGAAAGAGTCACCAATCAATAATGCATTAACTTTTTTTGTTAGTGCCAACGGCGCACCTAACTTGCATAAAGGGTCTAAATTCATAGCAGGGTTTCTGAAACATTTTTCACGCCCAATTTGATTATATTTTGAGACATTATGTGTGATATTAACCATCTGTTGCCCAAATCGCTCAGGCATTCCCTTCAAAGACTTGGCACTTATATTGAGCATCACCATGAGTAGAATGGGTAATATCGCGAGTAATCCAATCGTTAACGCGCTATTAACTTGATTAAACTTTCTTGCTGGGCGCTCTAAATAATACCAAGACATCAGTGCCATAAGCAGCGATGTGTTGATTAACAAGCAACTGATCCAGAGTGTTTCAGTAATGTTCAGATATCGGATGCTTGCAAATATAGGCCAATGCCAGATGTATAATGAATACGACAGTAGCCCAATAAATACTAAAGGCCGCCATGACAATATCTGGGTAATGATGTTTCGAGGGAATATTTGCCCAATATAAATCAGTACAGCAGTCGCAGTACAGATGCCAATCGCATGATAATTAGGGAAGCCTATGAGTATATTTGGTCGGGTTGCGATAAAAAAAATGTAAGACAAGCTCATTAAACCAATGACGCTGATCAATAGTTTAGGCAATAAATTATTGGATTGATATGTTTTTAAGGGTAACACGGCAATCACACTGCCTATTAAGAGCTCAAAGACACGGGCAGAAAGCATGTAGTAATTGTCGGAAGGCAATTTTGTACTTAAATATAGGGAAATGCCAATAGCACAGATTGTTAAAAAAATAATACAAGGCATTGTGTATTTGGAAGGAAGGCTACGATAAATTATGTATAAAAGGTAAGGTAAAATAGCATACCACTGCCACTCTACAGCCAGCGACCACGTATGAAGTAACGTGAGATAGTTAATGTCTGGAGAAAAATATCCCCCTGTCGTTCGAGCAAAATACACATTTGAATTAAACAGGGCTGCATTTTTTGTGCTGCGAGTAAAGTCAATAAAATCAACAGGTAAATAAAAAATAGCGGAGATAATGGTTGTGATAATCAGTAGTGCAATAAAAACAGGCATTAAGCGCCATAATCGTTTCTTATAAAAATTAATAAAGCGGAATGTGCCTGTGGCATTAATCTCGGACACAATAATATTGGTAATTAAAAAACCTGAAATAACAAAGAAGATGTCGACACCACCAAAGCCCGAGGCAATGACCGAAAAATGTGCATGATAAAAGAGTACCAAAAGTACGGCGATTGCACGAATGCCATCAATGTCGGGTCTATATTTCATAGTCAATCACTTGTGTTTAGTTGTTTAGTTGTTTAGTTAGTTAGATGTTTAGCTGCATTTTATTTAAATGGATTTCCAAAACGCTTTAAGTACATTTCGCCTAGCTTGACAGATGCATAATCTGTAATATGAGAACCAATTGAATAAATAGGTACATTATCCATTTCTATCAAGCATTTATCATTGGGGCACTGTACAGATTTAGGATCAATGACGATTAATGTTTTATATTTAGATTGCATTTTATTTAGAATATTCCGAACAATGGGGTTGGTTTTAAAATCGTTTGCATAAATCTCACATTGAGCATTAGATGTTTTATGTAACTTTATGTTTTTATAGAAACATTGGTTCTCTCCATTTTTAAAATCAGTCGTAGTGTTTTCGAAAATAATGGGGATTGCACCAGTTTTAATGATTCTTTGTAAGGCTTCATCCAAAGAATTTTCTATCTGCTGTATTGCATTTTCGGGAGCCAATAAATCACCTGCAGAATTTAAAAAGCTATGCTCTAAATATATCCATACTTGCCCCAAAATGACGTAGTCATATTGATTTTGTGATATTTCTTGATATATATCTTTAATGTAACGAATACATCCTTGATAGCTACCATTTTCTGTAAGGCTTTTTTGAATAAGGTTAGGCATAGCCATACATGCAGCTGCAGTATGAGAGCGTACTTGAACATTGGCATCTTTAGCTAAAACATCAATAAATCCCCATAGATGATTGGCAAAAGAGTCACCTATTACGAGTGCTTTTTTTATGTTTTGTTTATGATGTGCAGGAGCCGAGGGAGTTAATTGGCCACTTAAACAAGCAGGATCATCAGGTATTATTTTGATATTTTTGCCATTTTCATAAGGATGTATCAGGCAGCGTTCACGGTTTTGATTTAAATATCGTGCATTGATTGTATCAATATTTTTTATATTTCCATTAAATCGATTAGGAAAACCCTCATAATGTTTGATGATTATCGCACTGGCAAAAATTATTATAATGGGCAAAAGCAGTAAAAAAAACAGGGTTTTTACTGTACCGGTTTGATTAAATTTTCTGGCTGGGCGCTCTAAAAAATACCAAGAACATAGGGCGAGTAGAAAGGCGAACATTAAGGCATATAAGCTAATATCCAAAGATTCTTCAATTGGTAAATAGCGTAGCGTAGAAAAAATAGGCCAATGCCAAATATAGAGTGAATAAGAAATTAATCCAATGCCGACCAATGGTTTGAAAGCCAAAATTTGTGTGATGAGGTTGCGCGGGGCAATCTGTCCAATTGCAATTAATATGGCTGTTGCAATACATATAGCCAGAGCATAATAATTTGGAAATCCGATAACTATTTCTTTTTGCAAGACAATAAAAGCAATTGTGCCAAGGGATATGATCCCCAATCCACTGAATATAATATTAAGCACAATATTTTTTATATGATTTGAACACTTGATATTTGATGAATGTGCTGTTGCGAAAGCATTTAATGGCAATACAGCAAGCAATGAGCCTGTTAATAATTCAAAGGTGCGCGAACTTAAGAAATAATAGGTCTTGGTGGGAGATATTTCACTTAAGCGAAGCGCGAGTATCAAAAAAGCTAGCCATAGTATTGCAATGACTAAGGGTAGATATTTTGTTTTAAATGCTTTGATTAGACAAAACAAAGAGAATGGTAAAAGTGCATAGAATTGCCATTCTATGGATAAGGACCACGTGTGTACTAATGGCAGGGTGTTGATATTATTTGAAAAATATCCGCCAGCAAGGTTTGAGAAAAATACATTTGATTGTAAAAGGATTGTTTTTTTTAGGCTTTTAGTGAAAGCAATTAAGTCTGTCGGTAGATAAAAAATAATACACATTATAAAAATTGCCAATAATGCGACAAGAAATACAGGCATGAGTCGCCATAATCGTTTTTTATAAAAATTAATAAAGCGAAATTTACCCGTTGTATTAATCTCGGACACGATGATATTTGTGATCAAAAAGCCAGAGATAACAAAGAAAATATTCACACCAATAAATCCTGAGGCAATAAGGAAAAAATGGGCTGATAAAAGAGACAAAAAGCAATTTTAAAGAATGCCATCAATATCGGTCTATTTTCAAAATCAATTACTATTTTTTTTTTTAAATTTTTGGTTTTAAAAAAGGGGTTTTTTTAAAAATAACTTCCCTAAGGATGAAAATCTGGGGGAATCACCGATAAAAGAAACATTTATTTTCATGGCATATAGGGCATTGAAAATTTTGGACAACCAATCATTTTTGGGTTTTATTTTGAACGCATTTATATGGGGTTTTTTTCCTAGGCTTTTGGTACCCCAGGCTTTTTGATTTATTTTTTAAAAAGATTTTCGCCATTTTTATCCAAAATATTTCAAAATCCCCGGGTGCACCAGAAACAATTAAAATTTGCTTTTTCAAACCTTTTTTTTAGTTTTAATTTGGGGGGATTTTTCACCAAGTTCGGGTTTTTTTACTTTCCCAATTGGCCAAAATGAATGTTTGAAAATTTTTAATTCCCTGTATAGCATCATCTTGTTTACCTTTCTTTCCTTTTGTATTTTTTCGTAAAATGGCAAAATAAACAACCCTTCGGTATTTATTAACTTGAAGGGGTTTTTAAAAAAACCCCTAAACCCCCAAATTGGCAAAAAAAAGCCTTGAGTGTTTTGTGGGTTTTGGGATATTTTGGAAATTTTTCCTTTTTTTTGGTTATAATAATTATCCCTTTTTTTTTTTTTATTTATAAATTGTGTTTAAGTTTTACCAAACGTTGAACCTTATATTTTGATTAGTCTTTAAAAAAAATAAGAAAAAGGAAAAAAAAAATAGCAAGTATTCTTTTGTTTGATTAAAACTCGGGGCGTTTAAAAAAAAACCAAGAGGGGAAAAAAAAAGC
>JAGWCC010001504.1:0-51320 GCA_022651775.1 Drusus annulatus
GGGCCCGGCTAAAAAAAAGGAAATCCTTTAAAAAAAATTAAACACAGCTAAACGGGAAAGAAAGAATAAAATCGGTTTTACCAACGGCAAGAACACTACAGTATATGCTGCTTCGCTGTTTGCGGGCTGTAAAGATGCGCAGCCAGCGGTGAATCTTACTATCGTTTTGGAAATTAAAATTTGACAAAAGTTTGGGCATAACACGAATTCTTAAAATAGGTTATACTTGGATTCGCGCTAGATCGCCGTTTCATTATTCGATTATTTCCTAACACACCATTTGTCATATTTACTGTATACTTGAATCTATTGCGACGTAGTATTGTTTATTAAAAACAAAAAAACTTTTACGTTGTTCAAACCATTTTATTGTTGGTAAAAGCTAGTTAGTTTCGCGCCGCAGACAAAGATTTTGAACATTTTTTTCTTTGTATTTTGTCAGCACTTTATTCGAATTTAAAGCCAAGCAGTTTCGGACACAATCGTGCCCACTTTATGCCAAAAGGACGACTAAACAAGAAGTATACAGCATTTAAATATAATAAAGAATACACGGTTTTCCGAACAATTTTGATCGTTGCTATCACGAAATGGATATGAATACATCATTTGTCGATAACTACCCATACAAAGAAAACATTAAATTATGAACTTGTTTGAGTAATTACGTCGGGTGAATGATAGAGAAGGATCTTTAGGTGCAGATAAGGAGGCAAAAGAGGAATATTTAACGTTGTTCCACCGTGAAGTTACTAATTTTCGAGATATCCGATTCATTTGTTAAAACAAAACGGAAACATAGGGCCACTTTCCAAAGCAAATATATATGAATGATATACCCAGCACAATGTCGGTATAAGTGTTAGATCAGCCAAGCCGAAAGAATATTTAACTATTACTGAGGCGTGAAATACATTGTCTATTTATGTTCCATGTGCTAACGAATTCAGATTTAAGATAAGCAATGTTTTATAGTCATAAATAATAGCGTTTATCTCGGTTTGTTCCGTCTTTTACAATGTAAGCGGCAACACTTATCGCCCAAATTAAATGTGTTCTCGTAATTTCTTCCCATTCTCGGCTGTTGTTTGCTGTTCGTCAAACTCCGTGTTTTTCTTGGGTGTAATTACGAGCAATCGCACCGATGTACACCTGTAGAAGTAGGTGCTCCGCCGGGGCCGCGTCTCCGAGCCGAATGGACTCTCACCAAATCGTGCTATTTAGGTTTTTGACTCGGAACCTCAATACACCCTTATCATGTTCAATATTGAAACGGTTTTACAAATCATCAAATCAATCAGATCTTCCGCTATCCGGGCATGTGCTAACTTAACCTGATCACACCACTGAGCGATCGCGTCAACCTTTGACCCTAGCATATTTTCTCTACTGTATACAGGTTTTTTGATATGTTTACCATTGTCTCAAGCTATTTCGGCCAAAGGTTTTTTATCTTATTTTGATGCAAACGATGTGGTTTATTCACAAAATCCCGACAAATGGTGTCGAGAAATACCTTCTCACTTTTCTGCAGAATAATATACTAGATTCTTAAAAGCTAGTAAATAATAACTTAATAGCTATTATTTAAAGCTTAAAAGTTCATTAAGCAAAAAATCAAAGTCCCTTCATAAAATAAAAATGGATCATTCTATCAATGACGCTATTCACACTTACAATTTGCTCAATATTATCTTTAAATGGTAGCAAAATATCTGAAAAAAAAATCAAATCAAGTTTTATTAATAGTTTTTAAGAAGAATTTATCTGATTACCAAGAATGACGATTAGTGGATTGGTCGAGATGGCAGAATTGGCAGATGCCCCGCTCCCGGACAGAGTGGAGGTCCTGAGTTCGAGTCTAAGTAATAACCTAATCTCTATAAAAAAATTACAACAATTAAGTGTAACGGCTACTATGGGCTGATTAATTTGTTATACATAATATTTTGTAAATGCTCTGAGGTTATTATGGTGCATTTATAAAAATAAACGTTTCGGCGGTCTACTTAAAATACTTATTTAAACATTGGTCGAACGAAGTTTTGCAGTCGATCAGACCAAACGCGTGCCCAACATTTGTACACGCTTGACATTCGATACATGATAAAAGGTCGCTTATGTTTTTATGTTCAACAGCTCGGCTGTGGAACGAGTTGTCGGCCTCTGTGTTTCTTCCCTTCTTTTACATGGACCTTTTCAAGGCCCAGGTTCACTCCTCCCTTTCCTCAAAAAGACCCTTAACACTGCATCCTTGAAGATGACATAGGTCCTGAGGGAAATTATTTCCCCCAAGACCTCCTGTGTGAAGTTAATGTTAAAAAAGACAAATAACAAGTAAAAACGTATTCGTAGATCGGATTCGCTTAGTTAGGCTACCTTATTAAACTAAACAAAAATACAAAGGTTAAATATACATACAAAGGAAGAACAATATAACGAGAAAACAATAGAACAACATTTAAATTATAACAAAAAAACAGAGAGAAAGAGACAGATAATATGAATTGAAAGAGACAAAACGTCATCTGAGAAGGTGATTAAAGAATAATGATAAATTTTATAAGCTTACATGAAATATAACTAATATGGGACTACTGGACAAATTTACCTGATTATTAAGAATATTACTTTTAATTTAAATGGCTTTCTTTAATTCTACTTCTTTCAACTTATTTAATTTGATGCCTCGCTAATTTTTGTGAAGAATATGAGCACCGGCGCTTTTATTGAAGGTATAATCTTTTTTCAATAACACGATTAGTGAAAAAAACGTGGTTATTTAAACATCGAAAAGTAATTTTTTCATTTATTTAAATACGCCAAACCACAAAGTGATGGCTTACTACGAAAAAATAAAAAAATCCTGATAATTGATAATAAACTCTATGATAAGAGTTTTTTTATAAGTGATAAAGCGCCTTTAAAAACCTACACAAATAAAAATTGTGATTGGCAACGTAGGTACTTCTCCGCCTCCCGTAACGTTTCTTGATCATGACAACTTTGATGATGCCACTCGGATCTCATGACTTAAATATAATATATGTTGGCCATTAATCACTTTCTGCCTAAAATTGTTCAAGTAGGTACCTTCCTTCCTACCAATAAAGTAGTGTATCAAACGTGGCTTAAGCGTGTTAGTAATAACATCTTACCGACAAACGAAAATGGACTAGGCGAATAGATGTGTACCTACCTACCTACTCAGATAATCGTATAGTATATTAGATACGTGCACATTAATGATTTTATATGCTTGGAGTAATAATATATAGAGAGAGAGCTAATTCTTTTTACCCAACTGATACATATTTGGGATAAATCACGAGAAAGAAAGAGACAGTATTTTTTTCCAAACTATCACACCGCTTTAAAGTATTGCAAGGATGTTATTCGTGTCTGCGTCTCCGTTAACTCCGCCAACACGTTTTCATATGGGACATAAATGGACATAAGTCAACGGTTTTTTAGGTTACATGCTATATTTTAATTTTTGACAATACTGTGAAAAAGTGGTTGTACGAATAAACAAAAACATCATGTCGACATGTGCTATGAATGGATGTTTGAATACCCTAACGCTAGTCCTAGCCGCGCCCAGGTCCGCCGAGTCCGGCAAAACTCATGAAAATTGACTACAGCAGCACTCTCTCTCTGTTGTGTATTATTGCTCTGAGATTATATGCCTATTTATGACGGCCTCCACGGTCGAGTGGTAAGACGCTTGACTACGAAACCAAAGGTCGCGGTTTCGAACCCGGCGTCTGCAAAAAATTTTTGTTTAATTAATATGTGTCATAACACATTTCTTTCGTAGAAAAACAATAAAAAGTATATTTGAGGCACGTTCCAGAGTGGTAAATATGCATAGTATCGCCCTGGTGAAAGACCATTATTTGGATTCAAAACCTTGCTTGAAATGCCTTTAGCCGTGTTTGGTGACCAGATCTGATACTTCCCAACCTTCCTCTTTCCCATCTCCTTCCACTCCCCAAAAGCTCTCCTTCGGCCTCACAACGTATCCCGATTGGGGATGCATAGTCTCACTGGCTCCAGACGGTTGGGAGCAGTTGGGACTCTCGTGCGGTATTCACTATAAAAAATAAAAATAAAATGTTTCTTCCTCGGAGATTGAGCTCTATCTAATGTCGATAAAGCTAGGCTTATTGTTGCATAACCATAATTACCTATTCTCGAAGTAGAAAATCAAGTCGCTACTGTATTGTATTATACCTATTGCCATAAGGTTTAACAGTTTAAGGCCCTTGAAAACATTTCCGTTTTCTTCCTACTTACACGTCGATAAATTATTTATTCACGCGCATCATTTACGTCTGAACGAGTTAGCGCAGTGGCAATAATAGAAAATCACTCATAACTCTTTCTAGAGTGAGGCTAAGCTTTTTTTCCGTTTTGACAAATTCCACCCAAAGTTTGACTAACAAGACGTTACACGCTTCAGTTTTACGTCTTTAAAACATTTATTTATTCACGTTGCATGCATTTAGTTATGCATGTCAGATATTGCAGTCTACACGCCGAAACTTAAACTTTGAATCGGATGAGGGTTGAATTGTTTATTAATAAATTAATAATGTACCCACATACAACAATTGCATTTATAACTGACTAGAGCATTTCGGTTTTAGTATATCTTCGCTTTGGAACTGCGGTGGGACATCTCACAAAACACAGTTCTGAGATATTGAGGTTTTAAGATTTTTATTTACTGTAAAACTAATTGATCTCATATAACACATTAAAAATAAAAGGATTTTTTATTCAATGCTGTAGTATATGAACCGTTAAAATAAATTTTACAAATAAGACCTAAAATCTGAGAACAGCACTCAACACTATTAAAAATAACAAATTTTATAAGCGGATAACCTAAAAACAGTTTCTTTTTATGTGAATACCGCACAAGAGTCTCAACTGCTCCCAACCGTCTAGAGCCAGTGAGACTATGGCATCCCCAAAAGTGAGGCTAAAGGTAGCGGGGAAGGGAAGGAGATGAGGAAGGGGAAGGTTGGGAAGTACCTGACTATTCAGATCTGGTCACCAAACACGGCTAAAGGCATTTCAAGCAAGGTTTTGAATCTAAAATTGTGGTCTTTCATCAGGGCGATACTATGAGTATTTACCACTCTGGAACGTGCCAAAAATATACTTATTTATTTTACATCAATTTAATGCGTTATGACACATATTAATTAAATAAAAATTATTTGCGCACGCCGGGTTCGAACCAGCGACCTCTGCATTCGTAGTCGAGCGTCTTACCACTTGACCATGCACCGTCTCACAGTTCTCAGGCGACGATATATTATCTAACCTTACGAATCACTTACTTTGAAGAGTGTTAGTGTAATTGATTAAAAGTAATTCTCAGCAGATGTTTAAATGATACTGCATCCATTTTCTTGAGAAAGTTAGACTTAACGGGGCTAGGACTCATATAAATATCATATGTGTAAAATATTTTAACGAAATCTTTTAAAATTCTAAAAAGTATTTTGTTAGTACGATTACATTACTAATTTATATTAAATTGATTAAATTTGTAAATGTTGGCTACGGCTTACAGGGTGAAGATTGTCTTATCTTAAACCTGTAGAAGCTTTTTTTTTTACAAAAAAACTTGTTTAATGAGTTGTAGAAAAAATAACCTATAATGTATATCCAACACTAGTTACTTGGAGATATTCAAAGTCTTATAAAATAAAAAAATAACTTTATATAAAACGGGTATTATTTTAATTTTTATAAGCACCGGTGCTCATTTTCTTCACAAAAATGATCATAGCACTAGATTACATAATTCAGAAGCACTGGAAATAAAGAAAGCCACTAAGATTAATAGTCATATTCTTAATAATCAGGTAAATTTGTCCAGTAGTCCAATATTAGCTATATTTCTCATAAATTCATAAAATTTCCCATTATTCTTTAATCACCTTCTCAGTCGACGTTTTGTCTCTTTTAATTCATATTATCTCTTTTTCCCGGTTCCTTTGTTAAAATTTAAATGTTATTCTTTTGTTTTCTCATTGTTGCGTTATTTTATTTTATTTTTTTCTCCCTCTGTATGTACAGATAACCGCACACTTTGTATTTTTTGTTTAGTTTAATTTTGAACCCTGACTATGCACATAAATAGGCTAAGCGAAACCGTTCTGCCATAAAAATTAAAATAATATCCGTGGTCTTATGCCAAGTTATTTGTTAATTTATTTAAATCTGTCAAACCACAAAGTGATTGCTTTCTACCAAGGTATTATTTCAAAGTGGAATTTCGACTGGCCTCAGCAGTGAAGGTGTTTAGCGTTTAACATAGCCGTGTGCAGTGGACACCTTGTTCCCAGTGCCAGCGTACTTATCATCAGCACGTCAGCGATGATTAGTGAGAAATTTAATTATCACTCTACATATTATACTCGTTCCTGATACTAATAACTAGCAACTAATACACATAATAACCCCTTCTCTCTAAGCGCAGCTTTATCGCCCAAGGTGTCGGCACTTCCGTCGGACGGCGCTGCAACTGGAGACGAATGAGCACCGTAATACGCTTCACTGCATTCTTTTCCCGTAATTATGTCGTATCTGCGACCATTTCTTGTACTATATTATTCAAATATCTTCATAAAACACCACGCCCCTTATAAGATAAACAGGCAGGTAGGTAGGTGGCTCATTATTTTGACATACAATATTTTTATTTATAGTTTCTCTGTTCAATTTGTAAAATTCCATTTTTTCTAATTTTTATGATTCAATTAAAATAAATATCGTATTATTATCATTTAGTTTGTAACAGTTTGATAATGGCCTTAAACGCCGGAACTGCTGTCACAAAAAATAAAAACCCAAACTAGAAGAACTAAATAATATGCTTTTTGTAGAAAGCAATTACTATGTGGTTTAAAATATTTATTGAAATGAAAAAAAAATTGATTTTATTTTAATTTTAATGACCGAGCGGTTTCGCTTAGCCTCATCAGTTTAATTTTGTACCGTGATAATGCTTAGGCCAAGCGAAACCGGTCGGTCATAAAAAAATAAAGAAAATCTGTAGTCTAATACAAAGTTATATTTTTCATTTCATTACATAGAATAATATTGAAAAAAAACAATGTTTTATTTTTTTAATAATTTTAATTAAAAAATAATGTTTTTAACGAGGGTTTGCATTTTTTCAGTTGAGTTATATTAAGTAGTCTTTGAAAATGGGTGGCCCGCTTGCTCTGCCGATTTGAAAACAGCATTTCGTTAAGGCTAGGTACGTTTTAACACAAAACGTCGGCTGTTTTTATAAGTTTGACGGATACGGATGACGAGCTGTTACTGGCGCGAGACACTCGTTTTCCCGTAGTTTTTATGACGTACACGTAATATGTGTACTCTACCTGGAGGTACGCGACGTCTATTTACATTAAAAAGCTACATAATTTTATTGTGTTTATACAAGATCTAAATCATCAAAGGAAAGCGCCATTATCGGAATCGTTTTGTATCTTTATGTAGGTAATCGCTAGAATGTTTATTCTAGAATAATAATTAATTGAATCACATCGACAATATAATATTTCTACGAGTTTACCAACGCGTTTTGGAAAATCTTGATAAAATAAAGGCTAACTTTGTTCTTCTTGTTATCTGCGTCATTAATGTTTTCTATCGCCGCGTCCTCTAAACCTCCCATAAACTTATTTGAGCTGATAAAATCAATAAAATATTATAATACATTATAAATATAACATCTTTATGACAAGCTTAAAATGTTTTCATACCATATTACTTTTTCAACGTTCCGCGAGCGATTTAAATATATAGTAATCTTCGTAAACGTATTAAAATGCGTTTGCGGATTCACACAATACGATTATCTTAGGGTTCTCACCATTTCCGTTCGACAGCGAAAAGCGTATTGGAACACAAGCGAAATCCTACTTTTTCTTGAAAAAGTATTTTCTCGTTGACGCGATTTTGACCAATATCAATATTTTTGGTTGTTAAATTTGATAACCTTAACGTTATAACAATAAAATTTGAAATAAAAGTAACTTTGTTTTGACACCACTTTATTAGATACATATACCAACCGGTTTCGGCTCCACCTGAACTTTCTTCAGGGTTGAACAAATATGAATTAGTGCAACAAATATGTATCCAATACATATTTGTTCAACCCTGAAAAAGGTTCAGGTAGAGCCAAAACCGGTTGGTATATGTATCTAATAAAGTGGTGTCAAAACAAAGTTACTTTTATTTAAAATTTAATTATGTCTTACCACAAAGTGAGTGCTTCATGCCAAAGTTATAATAATCATATATGTATCTTCGTCAAGTGCTCCGGTGTAAACTTCCTAAAATGGCGCTTTAGCACGTTTGCCTTTCCGGCGACGATATGATTATTATACTGCCTTAGGTATTGGTAACTTTAAAAAGCTTAATTTTTTACACGATAAAATAGATTCTTATGATTCCACACGTAGGCTTTATTTGTGAAAAAAGCTGTTTTTATCCAAATATTCAAACTTTATTTAGAACTAAGTATAGTGTTGATGAAAATTGTAATGCATATTTTCAATAATTCTACCCGATCAGTATAAATGTAAAATGATTTTAAAATGTAGTAACCCACCAAAAATAAGAAACTCTTCTCGTGGGTATATTCCGCACAGTTGGCCACACAACTTAAACTGGGAACAGATCTTCCAAATACTGGAATTATCAAATTCTAAGTAAAAGTATAAAGTTAGCTATTATTGAAATTTTTTAAAAGTGGTCGAATCCCAAAACTTTTCATTGATTTTCTCATTTGGTTAGCTTTTTATCATAAAAACAATGACAGTTAACTTTAAAATATTTTGAGAGCTGAATAATAAAAACCGTATTGGCTTTAGTTCCTCTTCTGGCCACCTGCGAACGTATCATTGTCAAGCTGTACAATACGTAACATAAGTTCAAAATCCTCAAAAATGTGAAGTCAATAGAAACTCACACAAGTTAAGTATATTGGATCCTGTAAGACAATCGTAACTTCAAGTGTCCTAGGCGTCAAGATTTAGCTGGACTGAACCGCTGAACAGAAAACTCCTATACGTTAATACAAGTGAGATTTACATCGATTTGAAAGAAAACTGATGCCGGCGATTTACATAAGCCCTTTCGACTCAAAGGTCCTAGACGGGCCAGTGAATTTTATTATCTGTTGAAATATTTTATATATTTGAAAAGATTTGAATATTTCACAAGAAGTAAAGGAAAGTTGACCTTACTTCGGACACACCGCGGCGGCTGTGCTGTGACGGCCTCCGTGGTAGAGTGGTTAAAATGCTAGACTACCACTCCAGAAGACGTGGGTTCAAATCTCCAAAAGCGCAATTCAAAAAAAAATATACATATATGTGCTATTTCACATTTAATAAATATAAAATAATATGTAGTTAATTTGTGGCACGTTTCAGAGTGGTGAATGCTAGTATTGCCCTGGTGAAAGACCACCATTCAGAATAGAAAAGTTGCTTGAAATGGTTAATCCGGGTTTGGTGACCAGATCTGAATAGACAAGCACTTCCTCTTCCCCATCTCCTTCCCCTCCCTTCTAAAACAGATTCGCTCACAACAGATTGTGTTGTATGTCTTCAGTGGACTTAACCTACTTTTTTCTTAAAAAAATCTCATAAAAATAAAAATTTATCAACCTTAGAGTATCAATATATGGAGGAAGAGTCAATTATTTTTACCCAAACTATACAAAATTGGGATAAATCACTTTTTACGGGTTTTTACGTCGTACACCGTGAGAAAGAAAGAGACAGCAAAAATTCCCAAATTATCACACCGCTTTAAAGTATTGTAAGGATGTTCTACGTGTCCCGCGTCTCCGTTGACTCCGCCCACACGTTTTCACATGCGACATAAATGGACATAAGTCAACGGTTTTTTAGGTTGTATGCTATATTTTTGTTTATAACAATATTGTAAAATAGTGGTTATACGAATAAACAAAAACATTATGTCGACATGTGCTATGAATGGATGCATAAATACCCTAGCCTTAGTCCTAGCCACGTCCAGGTCTAGCCGAGTCCGGCAAAATTCATCAAAACTGACTACAGCAGCGCTCTCTCTTGTATATTATTGCTCTGAGGTGTCAACTCAATGTATCAATTTAGTATCTCTTTATGTATATTGAATTATTTTTAAAAAAAAATTTAATCCATTGTACAAAAATATACTTTTTTTACCTAATACTAACAGTTGTTATAATATTAATTCAGTTTATATACAATGTTCTAGTTAATGATAAATACCTCCCTAATAAAGAAAATTCTTGTGCTTAGGGAGGGAGTACTATCATGGGTTTCTTGAATATATTTTTTTATGATTAAAAATGAATAAAATACATTTTAGGTTATTTTATTGAAAAGTGTACATTGAGTTTTTTTTTTAAATTCTTCGTAGTTGTTTACATCCATACATTTATTTATATTGTTTATCATTGATTGCAATTTTAAATTTGATGTATTCTTTAAATTTGTAGTTTTTTTTTACAATTGTACACTGAGTTTTTATAACTGGGTTCTCACGTAAGTGAGAAATCTGTTAAAACCCAGTGTAAATAAATAAATATAAATATAACTCTTAAAAGCGGATTTCTCAACACTTGACTGTTTGAGCTTGCCATAGTCTTGTACTTGGTATGTGCTGTGTACCAAATTTTAGATTGGTAATTTTTTAAAGCATGGTTTTGAAAGCTTAATCGAGTTTGGTGATCCAAATGGATTGTGGAAAATACTCGAGAGTTTCGCGAACAGTATTCGTGTAAGCTGTCTCTCGTGTCTAACGCAAGTATGGGCACTAGGTCCAGCGCCATTCTGCGGCCGCCATTGCAGGCTTTAGCACTACGAGTCATTTAAAATTATCCCCGTCGGGTTTGCCGCACCGACGACAAAACGTAGACTGACAACGTCAAACAACCAATTAACCCAACAACAACCCAACGAACCAACAACCAAATAACCCGACCGGTTTCGCTTAGCCGAAGCACCATCAGGGTACAAAATTAAACTTTAAAAAAATAAAAATAAATCCTGTGCATACGTACGACCGTACAAGTGTGAACATTTCATATTTGAAATTATCGAATTGAAATAAATATATTTTATAATCCCTACCTACATACGAGTAATTTATTTTAGCAGACATTGTTATATATTTGAAGTGGGTGGATCCAAATTAATACCCGTACCATACGAGTTGTTATAAAATATTCGTATTACAAATATGAAATTAAATGGCGTTTTGTCTTATTTTTTGGCAGAAAAATTGACATTTCAAAGTTATAGCTAACTGTGCGAGCTTAAAACAGTACGGCGACTTGAATATTCCTAACTGAAAAAAACCAAGCAAACTTCATGCGCAATGTTAGAGAGTCTGTTTTGGTTGGTATATGAAAGTTTTGTAAATACTTTGCTTCGACTTGATTGGCTTCGCCTTAATTAGAAACTTTGACACTTAGACAGCGAATCCAGAGTTAAAGTAAGGCTCTATAGCTGTCTAACGACGGCACCATGTCAAACTACGACACACCTTTGGATTGGATCCATATTCCTGACGAACGAGGGTATCTGCTAGTGTTTTCTCCATTAATTCCCCTGATTTTCCGATCCTACTAAGTAGAAATCGACATTCTCAATTTATGGCGGCCCATAAAGCTTCCTAGTTAAAGATGCACCGTGAGATGCATCACCGGGCTAAGTTTAGCTCCTTCGCGCGTTTTGTAAGGTGCTCCACCTGCAAGTGCCACTATTCATCAAGCCGTTTGATTACTCACGGTTAGAACCACTTCTGAGAATTTTCCATGCTTACATTATATTCACCGGCACTTTACCCATCAAACTGTGTATCACTTGTGCACTGGTGACATTATTAGCGAGATTTACCGAGCTTTGAGACTGAGTACAATTCCAGTTTTAAAAAAAATCAAAGATAATGCACAGTCAGACTGAATCACATTTCTTTTAATATGAATTTCCATGAATATCCTTAAATTATAATTAATACCTACTCTTGTTGTACGTTAATTTATATGCATTTTCCAGTCACCATCATTTCTAATGACTCTACATTATTGTAACAAAAGATTTTAGAGTCGTGTGACATCATTGTTTGATGTGGATTTTTAACAAAGCATCTACGTAACTGTAAAAATAGTCTATTTTCTTTTATAAAAAGTAGTAATAATTTATAAAAATACAGCTACTGTTATGCTTTCCCTTGAGAACCTACATTTTTTAAAAGGAAACGAGGCCCACACCATCACCTTATACATAAAAATAGCACCCATTTCCAGAAAATGTACAGCAATTTCAAATGTTTAAACAAATTTCAAAGTGACTCATTAAACTTAATGATATTCTAACGAAATTGTTAGTTAATACCTAGTTACGTTTTTTCTACGGCTTGGGCCGTGTATGTAAATCAGGTAAAATATTATGTTGATTTTTAAATTGTATGGTGCATTGTTAAAACATATTGAATACTTGCTTCGATAGACCGTCTGGTGAAATACGTAAGACAAAGAGTGTATTCATTCCTGTATGGACTAAACTGTGGAGTCTGGTAGGAAAAATGTAAATATACATTTTCTAGTGGTGTAAATACGTGTTCGTATAAAACGATATCACCGTGGATTACAATTTAATTACTGTAACGGATCTGAAATAATCGAATAAACTCTCAACCCAGTTCCTCGCTGTGATAGTTATACATTTCCAGCTAGCTACATTATCTTGTTAGGCAAGCATACTAGGAATTGATCCAAGTTCTAACAACAAAATATATAAACTCAACCGAATTGACTGAATCTTGAACAATAAGAATTCCTTGAAATATGCATCTTATAAGTGTGAAGATTTACCTTTGTTGATATTTGTATCAAGGTGTTAGAGTTTAGAACAGACAACATATGTTTTAGATAAAGGAAATCTGTTGTTTTATTTTCGAGGTTCCAAAATGATAATTAGATTAACATTTGGAAATGCATCCATCAAGGGCTCTTTCATGAATCATTTATCCGATTTAAGTTATTCAAATACGTGTTTATTTTAAAACAAGTCATAGATATAAAATTATAGAAGGGAAAATAAATGGACAATATTATGTATACTAAACAACATATTTTGGTACTGTCGTGTGGCTTAATTGCTGTTTCCAATGCCTCCATAACTTGAAAAAACCACTGAAGCCGAAGTAGCCATTATGATCTTGTTGTCGCTGATTTATTTATTATATTGAAACATTTACAGAGTGTTTGAAATGTTTAGGTATATAAAAGTAGTATTGGGATGTGCGTTAACGTAAACAATCCAGTAAAAAATGTTCATAGCATGCATCATATGTAGTTATTATTTATCACTAGGCAAAAAAGCCATACAATAAACTAGAGAAAACGAGAAAAATATAAACATACGAATAAGATAAGAAAAAATATAATAAACTTTTAAATTTAAAAAAAAAACCCTATTCTTCATGATTTAGTTTGAGACTTACGTGCTTTTTAAAACATGCAAGGTTGAATATATAGATGTCTATATCGTCACTTTCCATAGCATAAATACAATAATAATAATTTGATGATTTAGATGACGACAGCGCTGTTTACGAGAAAAAAATCACCGCAACGGCGGTTTGCTCCAAGTCAGGTTTAGGGTTGGCATCGCGATAATTAAACTTTCAGCCGATATTTTTTCTATCAATAGATTTCTATTAGTCTTACATGATTAAAAAAAAAAACGTTTCCCGTTGTCTTTGCCCAAATGTTACATTTATGAACCATGTATTTGGCAGTCTGATGTAACCTGTCAATGGACGGTTGAGTACAACCTGCATTATGTCGAGAAATATCCATCGCCAAAGCAAATTCTCTTCGGGGCAATTTTGGAAATATTCATTAAAAAGTCAATATAATTTCAGTTTCTTTCTTGTTATTGAATAAATACAGAAAGATAGTTTAAATTATTTTGTAGATTATGGGTATTTCAATATGTTAAGTGTATTATCTATCTAGTTCGTCGAAAATGCACTATCTTATGTAAAATAATCTTTAATAATTTAATATTACGAATAATAATAATAATAAATGGATAACTTTTATAGCGCCGTTTTTGTGGGAAAACCACTTCAAGGGCGCTTTTCAAATTAATTAATCTAACCTATAATTTATCACTTAAGTTTATAGCTAATAACTTACAGTTGAGATTTATTACTAATGGCTTACAACGAATATTTTCAACTAGTGACTTACAATAAGGACTTATAGCTTGTAACTTAGTACTGAGTATAACTTATAACCAGTGACTTACAAAAAAGATTTCATTATTATTACTTCATTACCTCTTCATTATTGCTACACATTTGCATTACTGTTCAACGATTCTTTTCGTGTGTACCGACATATAATAGAACAAGTTTCAAATTCTCCAAAAAAGAGCAATAAGAATTATACTTAGGCAAAATCGATATTCAAATGTAGTAAATTATATATCGTCGCTGGAAAGACAAAAGGGCTTAAGCGAAATTGATCAAAAGAGTTAAATATGCAGTTTTGATCAGTTTTTTCTGCATCGAAGGCTCTGACTTTCGTTTGATTCTGAAGAATTTGTTGCCCTTCAGCCATCTAAAATATTTTTACCATTTGCGAGAAGGCTCGACTCAAGCGACACAAGCTTGGGACTTTTTACGAGTAAACTTTTTCTTCAAAATCCAACCAGGTACTGAAGACTTATGAATTTTATTGTAAATAAAAAAAAACTTTGAGTGCTATTTTGTAAACTTCTCAAAATGGCGTATCAGCTCTTTTCCCCTCTGGCGACAAGATATTACATCAGTAATATTAAATAATTTCTAGGAGAAGATTAATTAATGTATTATTTAAAGAAAATATTGTGTTTTTAGACATGTATGAAACACAGGCAACGTTTTCTATATACCGTTGATGTGGAGATAACAAAATTGGCAGCAAATGGAAAAAAATACAGTAGTTCGACATCTCGCGGGTAGCAAGGACCCGTTGAAAAAAGTCACATTCCAAAGGCGCTAGAGCGGCGCTCTACGTGACGGGAGCGCTTGGACTGCGCCGGGGAGGGCGTTAATGCAGCGGCAAAACGATTGTTCGACACAAAAACCACGTGTTAAAAATAAACAGATAACACCTCGCGTATAGAGTTTAACAGGCCGGGCTTTTGTTGTGCTCGCACAGCTGCCGCCCGCCGCGCCGGAGCGGGATGGCGACACACCCAAATTATATATTTATACAAAACCATCCGAGTATTGGGTGGTGAGTGTTCAGATTTGGGATGAATGGAATATTTTAGTCTCTTCGCCCCATCTCGAAGTTCAAGGACAAATGAGTTGGGGGGAATCGATCCCCTTGTTTTATTTAATTTAATATAAAACGAACAACAACCACAAATAATTAAAACCTATCTTTACTATAGCGTGAAGTATATTATTCTATGTTCACTAGACTATACAAAACATGTATGCTGTAAGTTGTACCTGTCCAAGTGGTTTGTTTGTTTTAGTATTTTTGTTAGTGTTCAAGTTAGTGCTTTTACAGAACAAATCCAATAGCAACCAGTGATATTTGTTGGTACATATCTCTTTTATCAATTAATCCCCTGTTCCTACTGCCTACCCAGTTCAAAAACTATGTGGACGCTGCTGTTATAGACTGTACAATACAATGTCTACCGACTTTTAAGTTCGATAAAAGCCTTAATTTTCATGCTTAGTACCCACTGATGAAATGCAATCGCAAACGTTTTTCCTTATGGTATAATCTTACACTTAAAGCTCTGATGTTTGACAGTAACCTGTGGAACTTAAGCAGAATAATAGCAGGTGCATAAATCAGTCACTGAACCGATAATCCCTAGAAGTGTTATCTATGCAAGAAGGAAATTAGATATTTGAAAACGTTTGAAGTTGGACTTACTACGGGCACGCGGACACGCCCACGACACACTCCAGTCGGTCTATCTCTTCGCTGCCGGCGGTGGATTCACGTGCAGCGAGTATATTACTGTATCGGCAAACGGCGTTAGATTAGTTTAACAGTCGTACTGGCCATTAAGTTTGTGCAAGTTCCGTAGATGATGATGCGCATTAAGTCGGAAATAAAATATTAAAACTGGTGATCGCTTCAAGCACGAATACCACACGAGAATATCAGACCAAACGTTCGGCGCTGCAATGATTCAAAACCTTAGAGCAATAATATACAAGAGGTATAGCTGTAGATCGATCTGTAGTCAGTTTTTACTAGCTTTTACCTTGAAGTAACTGAGTCGGTTGGAAAAGGGCGTGGCTAAGACTGGGGCTACGGTATTTGTATATCCATTCACAGCACATGTCGACATAATGTTTTTGTTTATTCGTATAGCCACTTTTTCACAGTATTTTTATCAATAAAAATATAGCATATAAGCAAATAAACCGTTAAGTTGTGTCAAGTTTAGTGCCATAATAAAAAATGTGGGCGGAGTCCCGCGGTGGCCCAGTAGCTTAAGATCATTTTGCGTCACTACCAAAAAGCGGGGAATTAAATTTGTTGTCTCTTTCTCTCTTATGGTGTACGATGTAAAAACCCAGAGAAAGTGTTTTTTCGCAAGTTTGTGTAGGTTGGGTAAAAATAATTAGCTATCCCTCCATATATTGTTACTTCAAGTTCAAAACATAGAATGGGGAAAATTAAGCCCAACCTTCAAACATGGACTTTATTCTTTGATTTTCGACGTTTAACTGCATCTTGTATGACAATTTTCACAAACTGTATCGTATTATGTTACATTTTAACTAGCACTCTTTGGAAACTTGCAAGAAAAGTGGACGTTAAGGGTCAACACCCACACATACACACTCTTTGGCTTTCTAATACAAGCAATACTGCACACGATTTATCTGTTAATTCTACATGTCCAGTTAAAAAAAATGTCTAAGGTTTCCAGTGAATGCAATTTTTAAACAGTGATCTTTTAAATTTTTTGTTAAATGCATACTGGAATTTAAGGTAAAACGTTCAAAAATGCCTTCGCTGGTTTTCAAACTGCACATTTTAATGTCGTATTAGTATGTTGTTCATAGAAATTAAAGGATTACAGTTGGAATTGGAAATGGTTCGAAAATTTTTAGAACAACCCGTAGAAAATTTTCAGATAAATCATTTGTAGTGCTTGTATTAGAATGCTACGAAGTGACGTTAAGCGTCATTCTTGGGTGTTGGCCCTTAAAGACAAAATATTAAAATACTGAAAATTTAAAAGTTTGCAGTTTTAATTTTTCATTTACTGTTATCTTTAGACATTTTACTACATTATAAAGAAAACTTACAGATAAATCATTTGTAGTATTTCTTGTATTAGAATGCTACCAAGTGACGTTTAGCGCCATTTTGAGTTCTGAGGCTTAATCATATTAAATATCCATATAAAATATGAATGTTCTGGCTCTTTCAAAGTGGAAATAACTCTTAAAATTTCAACGCTATGTTCAATTTTGGATGATAATACCTACATACCTAAGAACGAGTACCTTCTCGAGCGATGATAAATTTTAATTGGAATTCTTAGAACGAAACATTAATATTTTTTTCAAAGCAGGAAGTTTACTTAGTGACAAAAAAGGTCATAAAATCCTAAAGTCTGAATGCCCGGACGAGTTGTGTGTCGGTTCCCCGTGATATGTGGCACATAGCGTCTGTTAGTGATAATTAATACATACATTCAAATACAAAGTCAATTCACAAACGTTTTGAGTTTATTTACATATTAGATCATTTGTTTAAATATTGAAAAAAATATGCCGTAAACACCTTTAAATAGACGACTCGGCACTCAAGGTTTCGAAATATTCTTTGTTTTCTTTTTTCATCAATAGGTTTGTACAAATATAAAATAAATGTGTTTCAACTAATGTAGCGCATAAAGTAACTAATGTGTCTTAAGGAAAAATTTACATAGTCAAATATTTGAATTTTGATGCGGACTTTTTGTTTATATAATTTTTTTAACCAAATTAGTGACAGAGAGTGAAATGACCTTAGCTAATTTAATAATGTCCGACGGAGTTTTCTTGAAAATATCACGGATTTAACCAGCGTGCTTTATATCGAATGCGAAACATCATAAGGGAATATTATATTTACTTTTATAGTGAGTCCCAACTGCTCCCAGCCGTCTAGAGTGAGTGGGAAAATTAAATGGAAGTTATTGGCGCACTCCGGGCTGGAACCCGCGACCTTTGGATTGGTAGTTGAGCTTCTTACAACTCGACTATGGAGGATTGAGATGAGAGATTGTCTGTTATAAACTTTATTTTTATCTGGCTTAGCTTCTTTTACCCCTCGGTTATCTTTATGCAACTTTGATAGATTTATCAAGGTTGTTAAGGTTTTTATCACTTTTTAAATTCTGCGTCTTATTTGGATTGTCAGTGTTAAGATTTTTACTCAACTAATTATTGACATAATTTTAACAATATTCAAACAATATGAATTAGGAAAAAACGTATTTTGGTAATAACGTGGTTTATTTTTTGTTATAAGCGTTGTTTACCTTTCATTTGGTTAAAACATAAACGGAATTACGCCACTTTTCAACTGAATGTCAATTGATTTTACGCCGATCTGATAAAAACGTATGTTATGAATGAGAATTTAAACAAATGTTTTCGTGAACATCACATTAAACAGCCTTTAAACATGATCGTCCATAGCCAGTATGCTCACTACGATTTACATAATATTTATACATAGTTAATGTTATGCCAGATGTTTGTAAAGGTACATCATGGGAGTACCTACTCATCCACACATTCGACGCATACAAAGCTATAATAATTAAGTACTCAGACTTCGGAAGAATCATGTTAATTGGTTATTGTAATTCATTAAATAACTACATTATGAATTGTAAATTATAACCAAATGATTAATAAAGCTCATTTTCTCATGAAAAGAATTAGCAACAAGTTTGTTTTTTTTTTCTACATTTGTGTAGGTAAGTCTTTGAAAGTTTTATTTTGTATGCACGGTACATGTTCTGTTGTAGGACGTAAGTGATTCCGGATTGCGAAGGAGTGGAAAAAACACCCACAAGAATCAAAATAATGATAACCGTAGGCACACATAACACACAGCCCGTTGCACATTGTGTGCTTAGATGGCTCGAGCGGTTTGATTAGCTTTCAGACAGACTTTTCAAACAGCTCGTCAAAAGTTTGTCGGAATATTTTAAAATGCTAGTCTGTATGTACTGTCAAAACACAAGCAAACATGATAGACCTCCGGTAAAGACACGCGCGTAGCGAAGTGTCGCTTTTCACAAGCGCTTTGACGCGGAAAATACTACGTTTTGGCGATATTTTAGTTTCGAAAGCTTAAAGCTGCGGTAGAATTGGGGCATCATTCGGTGCTAGGGTTAATTTTTAAGTGAAATCGCATAAGAGTTTCAACTGATTGGAGCCAGTGGAATTATGGCATCCTTAAATTAAGGATTGCAGTGAGGTTAAAGGAATTTAGACAGGGGGAAAACTAGGAAGTTTTGAAAGCCAAAGCTATTTCAAACTTTTCAATTTCAATGTACTAAGATTAGAGTTAGTTCGACTCTAAAGTGAGGTGCACATATACAAGGTAGGTATATATTATTTACTCTCTGCCAGGGTGGTAGAAACTTTCAGTATCACCCTTGTGAAAGACCACCATTCAGCCGTGTCAGATCTGAATAGACAAAAACTTTCCAACCACCCTCTTTCCCGTCTACTTCCTCTATCAAATTGGCCTAAATTGGGGTTTCCATGGTTCCACTGTCTCCGGGTAGTCGAGATTCTTGTATTAAAAAGCGCTTTTAACTGTCGGAAAAAATGGTTCTAACAAGTAGGTACTTTCCCATATAAAAGAAGTTTGAACGTGTTTTTATGTAGAAGATGGGGAAGAGAAAGGAGGGGAAGTATCTGGCTATTCAGATCTGGTCAACAAAGCAGCTTAATCCATTTCAAGCAACGTTTTGATTCTGAATGGTGGTTTTTAACAAGGGCGATATTTGAGTATCTACCACTCTGGAACGTTCCGCAAATATACTATTTATCATATTATGATAATTAAATGTGAAATATCACATACTTCCTACTTAAAATAAATTTATTTTTGCTCGCCGAAATTTGAACCCGTGACCTGCGGATTGGCCACGGAGGTCGTCAATTACTGTATTGCCAGTTTTCACCTGACCCATCCATGGATTATTTATATTTCGTCTGATTTACACTGTTGGTATAGTATCCGCGTATTATTTAATGAAGATACTGTTGTATAGTATTGGTTGAAACAGCTCCTTCTGTACATCAACTTCGGCGAAGCCTCAACTGTGCGCCGACACGCCAACCGCCGGAGAGTCAAACCTACGGGAGCGTGTCGTGGGCGTGTCTGCGTGCCCAGAGGCGCAATCTTCCCTCACTTCTGGTGAGAATGATCAAACACTTTCAACGGTCGGAATTCAATCTTGAACAGACGACCTATTCGATTTACCCGTCTGAGGCCGAACCATCGGCGACATCAGTCCTCTCTTTGATCGGCTTACATCACGCTTCTAGGGATCATCCGTTCAGTGGCTCTACGTGTCTGTGGCGCGATTTAATAGTTCTTGTAATAATAATTATAAATTGAAATTTCGAATGCGGTGTGAGCTGTATTTTTATTTGCCGCCATCTTCCGTAGCTTTTTCTGACTAATTAAAGCCTGATTCACACCAACGTCCGGTTCCGCTCAGTGCCGATATTGTCCCGCAAGAAAACTTATTGATATGGTATGAATATCAATCAAGGAGTATGTGCCAAGACAAATTTGTGTGGCAGTATATCCTTCTGCCCACCCTTGTGATATTTACCTACTTAGTTAGTAAAATAATTATTTTGAAGTGTAAAAATACTTACAACGCAAAAATTTTTTTTTTTTAAGCCATTTTTTTATCACTAAATAATATTTTTAATAATTAATAATTAATAAAAATATTATTTAGTGATAAAAAAATGGCATAAAAAAAAACAAATTTGCGATGTTAGTATTTTTACACTTCAAAATAATTATTTAACTAAATAAGTAGTTAAATATCACAAGGGTGGGCCGAAGGATATACCGCCACACAAATTTGTCTTGGCACATACTCCTTGATTGATATTCATACCATATCAATAAGTTTTCTTGCGGAACAATGTCGGCACTGAGCGGAACCGGACGTTGGTGTGAATCAGGCTTAAAGGAAGGCTCATGCCGTGTTTCTTCAATTATTGTTTCTTACGTTTTACTTGGTATACCACCCGGTTTCGCGCGAGATTCAAGTTCGAACACTCTTTTTTGTTTACGTAACAATAAGGTAGTCGAAAATATTTAAGTTTAATGAATAAAAAAAGTTCCGTAGCTCGTTATATAAATGTCGTTAAAAAAATACGAAGAAATTCAAGACAGATATAACTGCGAATTTTATGACGCCAGCACTCATCGTCCAAATGTTCTTACAAGATGCGTATATCAACACATCCCAGATAGTAAAAAAGGAACATAAAAATTCAATGCCGCCAGAGCTCACCGTTCGAGAGTTTTTAACGATATTTTTTGTCATTTCATCTCAAACCAGATAAATAATGTATGTATCACGAACTTGATAAATGTTCGGAGAGACCTTTTTTAAAATAAAACGTTATTTTCAACGAAACTTTTAAAAATAACCGGTTAGATATTTTAGGTAAAGCAAGATTGATTAATTGTGAATATTTTGTGCAGCGCTTTTACCAAATTTCGTGGTAGATAGTGCACGTGTTTTGTTCCCATACAATAATCGCTTGTGTTTCCAAGCACAGAGTCGATGTTCCTGCTTATTGGCAACATTTTGGCCCGCGTGCGCCGGCGTTATTCTGAAAGTTGGGTCATAAATCGAGGCAATCCGTCTTCACTTTCCCGCTAAACGCCGCATTCAATAAATAAATACAAGTGATTTATTGTCACCAATTTATGATTCGGACAATACGAAATGTATAAATAGTTTTACGCTAACAAAGCTGTGAGCAATGCAAGTTGCAGCGATATTCATTGCATTTGATCGAGCCCGGCACGCGAACCTGGGGCCTGTGGCCATTGTGGCGTGGGCCTGTTTCAGCGTGTACCCGCTTAGCGTAGGCCCATTTTATTGTTTCTCAACCCGCTATTTGAAACAATGCTCGTGACTAAATTCCTATGCATTTTCGTCTCTCCCCCTACGACTCGTACAATTGCAGCATTTTATAGTCGAAACCTGACCATTTTGTTTTTGATGCATTCGTCAAGATTTTTTTATGTACACATTTATAAATTGACTAGTCACGTAGTAGTCGAGTGATCCAAAGCATCGGTTTCCCACCAAATCCGAAGGTCGCAGCTTAAAACCCGGCGTGCGCCAATAACTTTTATTTAATTAATATGTGTCATAACACATTTAATTCATATAAAAATAATAAAAAGTATATTTGCGGCACGTTCCAGAGTGGTAGATACTCCAAGTATCGCCCTGGTAAAAGACCACCATTCAGAATCGAAACGTTGCTTGAAATGGCTTTAGTCGTGTTTGGTGACCAGATCTGAATAGCCAGGTACTTCCCAACCTTCCTCTTCCCCATCTCCTTCCCCTCCCCACTACCTTCAGCCTCACAACATACCCTATTCGGGGGTGCCATAGTCTCACTGGCTCTAGACGGTTGGCAGCAGTTGAGACTCTTGTACGGTATTTATATAAAAAAAGGGGTTGCGGGTTCAGTCCTCTGCTGGCAAAGCCCTTCATTATTTCAAGCAAATACTCAGCTTATGATGATGGTAGTTGACCCCTTAAAATATTGTCAGGTTATTCGTAACCCAGAAATGTTTGACATTCTTAAAAAAAAAACAAATTAACAGAACACAGATCTTAGCTTGAAAGTGGAAAATCGTTTAAGAAATTATTCTGTGACTAAAACTTCGCAGACTGTGAGTTCGGGCGTCATGAATTTTGTACAGATTTTTCTGTCGGAAACAATTAGACTAGTGTGACTTTTTACAGTTTCCAACGTCATTTAGATCATGAACTATGGAGCAATTTAATATCCAGTAAACTGCAAATAAAAGAGTCTAGAATAAGTCATTCGTTCAATGACAGAAAAAAGTTGATGCAGTTCGCACATATCCCTTTGGGCAAAGTTATAAAGCAACGTATTGTCCAGACACCGCGAGACTAACACATGAGCTGTTCCCAACTAGCAACTCAATAAGGCCCGAATATTTTACTATAGTCAGTATAGTCACAATTAAATTCGTACACTTTATTTTGCCCTTTTGACTGGTAAATTATTATATTTATTTTCTAGTTAAAAATAGGTCACGTACTTTGTGCGGACTGTCTGGACGATACTAATGGGGTGACAAGATAATGTTGTATCTAGGGATAATATTTAATTGACTGAACTCATCGAGCTAAATCAAATTTCTAAGTTGGAGCAAAGGCTGATGTGAGCGTAATGAATAGGATCAAGAAAGGCACGCTTAGATGGTTTGGGCATGTAGAGCAAATGAACGTAGAAAGGAGTGTGAAAAGAATATATGATGCGAAAGTGAATGGAAGAAGTCGAGGACGCCCGAGAAAGACATGGCACGATCAAGTAAATCAAATACTTCGGATCATGAGAAGAGCCAGAATAACAGAAGAGTATGTTATATGGCGGTCCGTCCTCTCTGCCTACCCCTGCGGAGAAACGGCGTGATGGTTAGTTAGTTCGTTAGCAAATTCATTTTTGTAATCAATGCAATATTTTAAAGTCCACCGGCCACAAACATGTTTTTTGCTTTTTGATTATTAATAGAAATAGCATGTTTTCATTATTTAAAAGAATATTTTTTGTGGATGAGAACACTTTGTAATTTTGTTTATTTAGCTTTATTATTTTAATGACCTGATGTTTGTAATAAATGCTTATTTTTTCAGCTGTCGACCCTTCTTCGCCCTAAGGCTTCGTTGAGACTTATTAAAACAAACTTTCGACTGTTTCATGTCAAATAGAAAAGTGTGTTTATTTGCTTAGCGTCCACATTGGATACAGCGGCTTTTCAGCTAAGTGGATACATAATTTAACGTGTTGTCGTAGTTCGGTCTGTATCGAACATGTCCAGGACGAGTAAAAGCAACAACCCGTTTATTCCCCTTTGTTTCTTAAAAAGGTTCACTTTTTTCCTTCACGCCGCTAATCCCACGGGAAAAGATGCCTAACACATTTTTACGAAGTGGATAAATCGCGTGACTTACGTCAGATGATGTTTTTTTTTTTTTAGTAGAAAGGTGGTTTTTATTCGTTTGAAACGTTTTACTCGTGCATGTGAGCGGTCAGGTTTTTTTGTTGAGTGGACTTTGCTACAATGTATTTAGTTTATTTTGTGGCTACATTCGGTGGCGGCTGGCAAGTCTCTGGAGAGTCAGCCCGCCCCGCCGCACATCTGCTCGGGGGACACGATAATTATTTATTACATATTATTAATTAAATGTTCGGACTCACATGCATGCGTTCAATTAGTTGTTAATAATATTCCAGACCCGTTGCAATTGAAGGACCCCGCCGCATTGGAACACGCCGAGCCCCGCAGGAGAATGAATGCCCCCCGAGTTTTATGGGATTTGAAACTTTGTAACTCTGTAGCGTCACTGAGTGTTTAACATATCGTCGACTGAGCAATGATCATTCGAGAGTATCACCATTTATTTTTTAAGAACATGGCGGGCATTACACCATTTCGTAACACATGTATATATATATTTATAAATATATCAGAAGGTTAGGTTATTAAAAACATATCATTGTGAACATTGTATTGTATTGTGAAATACAGCCCATCTGACCCGAAGAGGTGCTGAGCAAAATACCTGCCTGCATAAATTGGCCTGTGACCATTACTATTGATTTGCCGCTAAACGTCTAATATTATGTTGATATAGTCAAAGGGGGTCGTGGACGTTCCGAAGGCCTGCATACATTTTGCTAATAATTGACGCTACAAAAAATGCTGCCATTATAACGAATGACTAGTGCATAATTTCTTTGAAATTTAAAATTCCAAAGTTTTCTAACCGGTTTCTTCCGTAATATATGTAATTAAGCTCAGTAGCACATGATGGATTTTTTTTTCAAATTTCATGACACCAGAGCTTACCGGATGTTTTTTTTGTTGATCCGATAAACGATCAGATTTCTACCTTATTTTTGATATGAAACTTTAAAATGCCTTCTGAAAGTGCCAACTAATTATCTTAATAATGTGAAATACGGACTCGTGAAAAGTGTATTAGTAAATATTGAAGAAACAAACCTAACAAGTAACCACTATGCTGTTTCTCTGGAGGGGTAGGCAGATACGATGAATCGCCAAACAACGCTGTCTTAGCACACACTCCTTGCGCACTTCAAATATTCATGCTTCATCTCATACATACCATTCTATTATTCTGACATTCATTTGGTTCAGTTTTTCGTGCCACGTCTTCTTCTCGGGCATCCCCGGCGGATTCCACCATTCACTTTCGAGTCGCATATTCTCCTCGCACTCCTTTCTTCATTGGTCCTGTCTACGTGTCCAAGCGACGGCCTCCGTGTTCGAGGGGCAAGGCGCTCGCCTACGAATGCAGAGGTCACGGGTTCAAACTCGGCGTGCGCAAATAAATTTTATTTAATTGATATGTGTCATAATAAATTTCATATACATTCATATATAGTATATTTGCGGCACGTTTGCGATTGGTAGATACTCTAAGTATCGCCTTGGTGAAAGATTACCATTCAGAATCGAAACGTGGCTTGAAATGGCTTTGGCCGTGCTTGGTGACCAGACTTGAAGAGCCTAGTTTTTTACAACCTTCTTCGTCCCCATCTCCTTCTCCTTCCCGCTACCTTCAACCTCACAATATACCCCAAATGGGGATGCCACAGACTCACTGGCTTTATAGAAAATATATTATAATGTATTTGTATTTTTTTTTTTTTTGTGAATACCGCACAAGAGTCTCAACTGATCTTTAACCGTCTAGAGCCAGTGAGACTATGGTATCCCCAATAAGGGTATGTTGTGAGGCTAAAAGTAGTGGGAGGGGGAAGGAGACGGGGAAGAGGAAGGTTGGGAAGTAGCTGGTTATTCAGATCTGGTCACCAAACACGGCTAAAGCCATTTCAAGCAACGCTTAGATTCTGAATGGTGGTCTTTCACCAGGGCGATACTTGGAGTATCTACCACTCTGTACATTATTTTATTTGAATCAAATGTGTGATGGCACATATAAATTCTTTTTTTTTTTTAATTTCCCACTCTGGGTTTGAACCCGCAACCTCCATCCACCTGATCGCAGTGCTTTATATGCACATGATATAAAATGAAAAAAAAACCCATACCATTCACGGACGGCATTTGAACCCGCAAGTTCTAAGATCCTTGATACGAGTTGGCGCCGTCGACTCGGGGCCGGGCCCGCAGGTAGACGGCGCGGCCGACGAACGTCGGTGGCCTGCGTATTCGTTCATAGTTTCCTAATGGTCGTTACAAGTTGCCAGTTCACCGCCGGTCGCAGGTTCATTATTTCTTTGTTTGGATTCAAAATGAGAAGTTAGTTTATTCTCATTGTGTGACTGACTGGCCCCTTCGTGGGAGGTAAGCCCAGCCATGCTCTCGGATTATATTTACCCATCTGTGAAATATGTTTATTATTATTTAAACAAACAGCGCTCTGTCCTCGCCGTAAACACGGATTGGCCCTCCTGCTCCTTAAAACTGTCTTTGCATTCTTCTTTCGAAACTTAACCGCCGGTTATTTGTTTATTTTATTTTAAAATTTTAACTTTTTTTTTATTTACTGCATATCGTCGTCAACGCGAAAATACCCCCTATGTCAATAACTCAAAAATATATAGACAAAAATATTTGACGGCCTCCATGGACGAGTGGTAAGACGCTCGACTACGAAACCAAAGGTCGCGGGTTCAAACCCGGCGTGCGCCAATAACTTTTATTTAATTAATATGTGTCATAACATATTTGATTCATATAAAATAAATATATATGTATATATTTTCGGCACGTTCCAGAGTGGTAGATACTCCAAGTATCGCCCTGGTGAAAGACCACCATTCAGAATCGAAACGTTGCTTGAAATGGCTTTAACCGTGTTTGGTGACCAGATCTCAATAGCCAGGTGACTCCCAACCTTCCTCTTCCCAATCTCTTTTTCCTCCCCACTACCTTCAGCCTCACAGCATACCCTATTTGGGGGTGCCATGGTCTCACTGGCTCTAGACTATTGGCAGCAGTTGAGATTCTCGTGCCGTATTCATATAAAAAAATGAAATAAAAATACACGTTGTAGCACTCTCAAAGTGGCAAGCAAAAACCACGCTAGTTGGTGTGCTCAGTGCTTAAGCTGATTTAGTACTAAACTGTCACGCGTCGCTTGAGGTCGTTTGCTATATCTAATCAAATTACAAAAATAAGTGCCAAAATGCCCTCGTGTGTGATGAGAAAGCGTTTCAATTACACTGCAAAGACTACTAAAAAAGGAATAACATTTAATTTCTAAGTACGCGCAAATTACTACAAATTACTTATTATTTTAGACACCACAACTATCTCCATTCTTGACCAACATAATGTCGTCTTCGCGAAAGCGAGTAAGCGAAGTGCTATCTCATTCTTACCAGAGCATTCCAATCCTACATCTGTTTCATTCATACACACATATTCTATGAATGTCTATCTTTGTCATACATGACCGATATTTGAATGATGAATTTACTGGTAACGCAAGTGTGTTTGTTTCTTACCACATTTTGTGTAAATATTTTTTATATTATTTTATTCGTCTCAAATGTTTTATGACACATATTGATTAAATAAAAGTTATTTGCGCACACCAGGTTTGAACCCGCGACCTTTAGATTCGTAGTCGAGCGTCTTACCACTCGACCATAGTGTATACATTTAAGCAGTACAAATATATAATTTTTGTTAAAATTCTATCATTTACTTTTATTGTTTTTATAAAATGCTCATAATTATATGCACATGTTTTTTTCTTTTACATGATCTATATTTATATTTAATTTCTGTCACCTACCTCAGAACAGGTTCTAATAACCTAGTGAGGTAGGTAATATAAACAAAATGTAAGAAACAAAAAGTTGATAAATAATAAAAAAAATCCTCTCAATGGTGTCTTGATTCACAAAGCTTACCAAAATTATTAAGTCTTGCATATTTTATTGCTGGCAACCCCGGTATATTAATATTCTTTTAACTTGACGGCCTCCGTGGTCGAGTGGTAAGACGATCGACTACGAATCCAGAGGTCGCGGGTTCAAGCCCGGGATGCGTAAATAAATTAGATTTAAACTATTGTGTTATAACACATCTAATTAATATTAAATAATATATAGTTTATTTGCGGCACGTTCCAGAGTGGTAGATACTCATAGCATTACCCTAGTTACTAGTTATAAGTTATACTCAGTAGTAAGTTACAAGCCATAAGTCCTTATTGTAAGTCACTAGTTGAAAATATTAGTTGTAAGCCATTAGTAATAAATCTTAACTGTAAGTTATTAGTTTTAAGCTTAAGTGATAAATTATAGGTTAGATGAATTAAATTGTAAAGCGCCCTTGAGGTGATCTTCCCACAAAAACGGCGCTATAAAAGTAATCCATTTATTATTATTATTAGAGAGAGACCACCATTCAGAATCGAAACGTTGTTGCTTGAAATGGCTCTTGCCGTGTTTGGTGACTAGATCTGAATAGCCAGATACTTTCAAACCTTCCTCTTACCATTCTCTTTCCCCCTTCCACTACCTTCAGCCTTGTAATATACCTTGATTGGGGATGCTATAGTCCCACTGGCTCTAGACGGTTGGAAGCAGTTGGGATTCTTGTGTTGTATTCATTGTAAAAGAAAGTACCCGCTTAACTAGCAACAGTCCCTTAATAGTAACACTTGACCAATTTCTGTAGCGCAATTTTCATAAGAAATGAAGATTTAAAAAAAAAACTTATTTTTTTGTTCCCCTTGGGCATAGAGAGATAAGTATGCCAGTCTGTAATTCCTTAAGTTTTTGTAAGAAGGCGAAATATTTGGCCTGTTTGGTTTCGGACAAATCGCACCTGGTCTACAATCTTATCTGTGCAGTTGGAGTCGTCGCTACTGTAGTAATAATCGACCAATAAAAATAATTTCAAAAACAGTTTGCGCTTAGTTCCTCTCATAGACGCTTGCACATACATCCTTTTTAGATCTCCATATCAATTGGACGTAGCTATGCAGATAGCATTCAACCCCAAAAAATGAAACAAAGAAAAAGGGGTTTGAAAATATGACGATAAAAAAGCATTCATATGTGTAGTCGGCATTTTGTATAATGAAAAGGAGTGTTTTTTCTTTCTTTACGAGCATTATAAGAAATAGGTAATTTATAATCTATCAATGTGTTTCAATCAATATCTACAATGTACGTTATTAAAAAAAAATATTACCAAAAATCTCGTATTTATCTATAGGAAAACATGTAAATCTGATTTCGGCAAATTGTGGGTTGGACGCTTTCTGCATAACTACGTCCAATTTGAATGTCGCTTTGACCGTATTTCCCTTTCGACCGTTTATTTGACTTAATTTTTAGTAGTGAATACTTTTTATAATGTTTTTTTTTTTAATATTTCTTCGTGTATGTTGGATTTAGACGAATCGTAATGTTGCTTCGACTGGGTGTACTTGACCGTTACGTCGTTAAATGTAAACATTAAATATGTAAGTTGGTTGTGACTAGAAATTTCGGCCGTTATAATTAAATAACGTTAAAGTTTTAAGGCGGACAAAGTTTATTTTCGATTCAAATGGTGCGAAAACAAACGACTGTAAAATTTAAATGTTTCACTGACTGGCTAGTGATGGACGTACTGAAGATTTATTTTATAAATGATTTCAATGAAATTAAATCATGTTCCGAAACATGACGATTTTTTTTTGTATGGAACAAAAAAAAATCATGTTCTAGCATTTGTCGTTCGATTATTACAATATATTAATATGAGATAAAATTGTAATAACCTACATTGTCATGTGCAAATATACCTGTACCCTTCATCAAAGCCTTTGTGGAGAGATAAATGCTTTTCCGTCATCAAAAAGCCATGTATAATACATATTTTAAACAACCTTACAATACGGCATATAGATAATTTAAACAGCACAATGTATCACAATTAAATCATCACAATTAAACAAGTAAAGTGTCAAATGCCTTTGAAATAACAATCGATATTTAACCTATCGATAGAAAACGCCTCAGGGCTATAACTTTATTAAATACAATGTGTTGTATCAGCTATGTTGTAATTATGACGTTCGTTTTCAATACATAATATGAATAAAAACCCAAAAAAATAAGTTTAAAAAAACAAGATTCTTAAAGAAATTAAAAAATAACTTTATGTAAGACCACGGATATTAAAAAATAAGTTTAAAAAAACAAGATTCTTAAAGAAATTAAAAAATAACTTTATGTAAGACCATTGATATTATTTTTTTTTTTATGAAAGACCGGTTTCGCTTAGCTTAAGCATTATCATTATCATCAACAAAATTAAACCAAACAAAAAATACAAAGTGTGCTGTTACATAGACATACAGAGGGAGAACAAAATATAAAACAAAATAACAGAACAATGAGAAAAGATTAAATTATTATAACAGAAAGAAATAAATAGATAAAATAAACTGAAAGAGGCAAAACGTAAACTGAGAAGGAGATTAACTGGAAATATACATAATATCGGTCATACTAATTTAAATAATATCCGAGGTCTTGTACATTTTTTTTTTCATTTTTTCAAATATGTCAAACCACAAAGTGATTTCTTTCTACGAAAATACAATAATTTTTATTTTACGTGTTTATTCGTAATACTTATTTATATAACTCTAAGAAAAATCACCTTAAGGGCACTTAATGACCTTAATGATATATCTTAAATTAAATAAATTCGATATATTATCAAAGTTCAAAATCATTGCACGCAGTGGTAAAAATTCCACCAATGCGGAAAGATTCTTTCAAGAATCAATAGCATTTCCTTTTTGAATCCCTCCTCACTGGAAGATATTTAGTTCAGAAGCAACATACTCCTTTGCACCGGGAAGAATATTGGCAGGCTAGGGCTACAGGCATTAAGATAGAATAATATAAGATGACCCTGTCTTAGATATTCATCGGGAACGTAGAGACTAACGCGCTCCAAAATAGCAGGGTTCTCTATACAGCCTTGCAACACTCTGAAAATGTGTACGGCTGCAAACCCTTATCTTCTGAGCTGCAAAGAGTTAAAACCGATCATGCCCACTAGAAAGTCCGCACCACGGATAGGTCACACTCCCCCGCGTAGAGAAATCTCAGAAACTCTTTCTGAACCCTCTCCAACATGAGAGAGTGAGGATTGTAAATAAGAGACCAATCTCCAGCCTACTGCGGACCAAAGAGAAGTTTGGAGAACGCATACCAATATTTTAAGGTCGACTGGCACACCCCCTCAAAATGAACACGAAATGTAAATTTACCTTCGTACACAATTCGAAGATCCTTCATAGTGGAAACACGTTTGATATTATGACCGAGCACAGTGTACCTGTGGTAGGTTATACTCTGGTGGAAGACAGGACTACACATTTAAAGATGTTAAAATGAGGCTGGTTTCGTTGAAGTCGTTCAGAGATTTAACGACGTCAGCTTGAAGTTATAGTCAACCTTAGATTTTTATAAATTGTATACATCTGAGATAACTCAAGTCTGTCAAAAGAAATCTCCCGATAGAAGCAACTAAACTACTAATCAATTCGTATGTAGTCTCACGGCTCGACTACTGTAACGGTATTTACGGCAGCCTTCCTAAATACCAAACTAATAAACTCCAATCAGCTTTTAATGCTGCAGCCAGGCTTATCACCGGGGTGTCTAAATATTCGCATATTTCAGAGCACCTTCGGAACCTTCACTGGCTCAAGTGCACTGAAAGAATCCAGTACAAGTTGTGCTGGATGGTGTTTAAATCCCTTAACGAAATGGCTCCACTGTACATCACCGAACTATGCGTTCCAAAAAACATTCTTCTAAAGCAGTCGACTCTTAGATCAGCAACGTCATCGGCTATCGGAAGACTTATAGAACAGAAACGCAATCCAAATACTAAGTTTGGAGATCGCGCTTTCGGGGTATCGGGGCCGAAGGCTTGGAATAAACTCCCTCCGGAACTAAGATGTATAAATTTCGGTCCGAACTGAAAACTTACCTTTTCAGACTCTCATATCCTTAATTTCATTAAAAGAATCTCAACATAATCTGTCTCTCGACGAATCACCTTTAGATATGCAAATTTTAAACAAATCCTGTACTGTATGACAAATTTAGAAAGTCCAGTCTTTTAATTTCGCTCCCATGCTTTAAATCGGAAAAAAAAATAAAAAAATATATATATATTAAAAAAAATATATTTAAAAAAATAAAATTAAAAAAATTAAAATCATAATCATAATTTTAAGTTAATAATTGTGTCTATCTGATGGGACCTGCCAGGTAAGTATGTTCCTGTATATTTTCTTATTTAAACTAGGAATTAATTTCTAATGATAAAAACTAAGATCTGTGCAGCGCCCTTGAAGTGATTTTTCACAAAAACGGCGCTGTACAAATCGTCCAAACATTATTATTATTATTATTTATACCATGTAATATTTTGAGATGGTCTACAAAAAAGAGAAAGTGAGAAAAGTGTATGACTTCAGCCATGTCGTTGATGAAAACGGATTAGAGTTTATTCCCTAGGATTGACCCTTGGGGAAGCTCAGAAAAAAAAACGAAAAACTCAGAATACGAAGGAAGAAATTAATTTGCGCAAGTTTGTAAGCAAGATGTCGTGATTCGCGACATAAAATGTTTTGATATACCAACTGTCGTCAAATATAGTATTTTTTTGGTTACTTGTTATATTCACACTGTTTGAATCACTAGAATCATTGACTCATAATAATTGAATAGCCCACTCTATTTAATATTGTTTCATTTTCTTTACTTTAAATCCTTTTCTCATGTATATAAATATGTAGATACTTTTCATCTGGATTTTTACACCCTCAGCTTTTAGAAAATTGTTTTTTATCTATCTGATTTTCAGTAGGACCACGCGCATAGGTAAATATTGACAATTCAATATATATTTACATCGGTACATATGTACTAGCGTTGACCCAAACAACGTTTACTATTCCTCATATTATGCTAGGTCAAGCCAAGGATATATATATATATATATATATAAATCATGGGAAAATGTTCAGATATGGGAAAAACCTCAGAGCAATAATATACAAGAGAGAGCGCTGCTGTAGTCATTTTTGATGAACTTTGCCGGACTCGGCTAGACCTCGGCGTGGTCAGGACTAAGGCTAGGGTATTTATACATCCATTCGTAGCACATGTCGACATAATGTTTTTTTTTTATTTATATGACCACTTTTTCACAAAATTGCTATAAATAAAAATACAGCGTGTATCCTAATAAACCGTTAAATTATGTTAATTTATTTCGCGCATCAAAACGTGTGGGCAGAGTCAACGGAGACGCGGGACACGAAGAACACTCTTACAATACTCTAAAGCGGTGTGATAATTTAAGAAATTTTGTTGTCTCTTTCTTTTTCATGGTGTACGACGTAAAAACCTGGAGAAAACAATTTTTCCCAAGTTTGTATAGGTTGGGTAAAAATAATTGGCTCTCTCTCCATATATTGTTACTCCAAGGTTATTATTGAAGAAATCGTTATACGAACAGTCTATCGGTTATTCACTGTCTAGGAACTTAGCAACAAAGTCAGTTAATACCCTCAGATTGGTTTCTGTGGATCTTCCCCTTCTGAAACCACGTCGTTCTGGGATATTGTGGGCGTTTATTTAAGATATAACGATTTAATTTTTCAAATAGTTAACAATAGCGGGAGCTGAAAGTATAGCAACTGGCCTACAACATTCGATTTCCGATAGAAGCAATTAATACAGAATGGGCACCTACCTACACTTCGCCTACGAGTAGGTGGTATACCATTGAGGCTTAACATTCAAAGGGCTCGACACAAAAATTATTATTATCGTTATTTGTGGCTTGAATGAAACCACATGACACAAAATCGATATTATTTTAATACCTCGCATCATTATGTTGATAATGACTACTAGTTACATTTCTAGCTCTTTTTTAATATTATGCGTTGTATTTGTTTTTATACTTTATATATTTGATATATATATATATATAAGGGGTAAGCAACGATGGTGCGTTGATATTTTTTATGGTATGTTTTGGACACAAACATTATTTATATTTTTTACAAATTTAACTGAGTAATAGGAATATGACTATTCATTTTAACGGCTTTCTTTATTTCTAGTGCTTCCAAATGATTTTATCTGTCACCATTTTTTAAATTTGTTTTAATATGACTACCGCACAAGAGTTCCAACTGTCTAGAGCCAGTGAGACTATGGCATTCCCAATCGGGGTATGTTGTGAGGTTGAAGATAGTGGGGAGGGGAAGGAGATGGAGAAGAGGAAGGTTGGGAAGTACCTGGCTATTCAGATCCAGTCACCTAACACGACTAAAGCCATTTCAAGCATCGTTTCGATTCTGAATGGTGGTCTTTCACAAGGGCGATACTTAAGAGTATCTACCACTATGACCATTCTTATGGAGAATATGGGCACCAGTTTTTTTTACTGAAGATATGATCTTTTTCAATAAGATGATTGGCCAATTCTGAATAAGATTTTCATTAAATATGTTAAACCACAAAGTGATTGCTTTCTACGAAAATAAATTATATACTTCTATATTTTAGGAGTTCATAGCGATGTTAAATTAGTCATTTAATAATATTATTTTTAATTTTTATCATGTATGTACTATATTTACGATATTAACATGTTACTATGCAGCTAAAAAAACAATTTTGCAAATTGCCATCCCAACACAGACCAACTAATAAAAAAAATGTATGTTCAAGTAAAATAATAAACAAATAAAATAAATTATGCTGTGTATGCATCTAGATCTGAAATAATTTTATCACAAAATTCTGCTGAAATTTCCAGAAATCTTAAGAGTAAACAGTTCCGTGTCCCCGCCTAGAGTCCGGGAACTCGGGTGACCTTATTCCAATCAGTGTGGGTACCTCGGGTTAGCGAGAGCGCCACGGAGTGACCACACTTTAAACCAATTAAGCGCGGTTCAGAATTGGAGCGGGCTTCCCTCAACTCGGATAGGCATCCTGTCACAAATATATAGCGCGGAATAATAATATTATAAAAATGTAGTCAATCTGTTGGTCGTGAAGAAGTTTTGAAAATATAAAGAATCGTGCCGGAGCTATATGAAAGAAATACGTATACCGAAATTATGGATAAACCAAATTTAACAATGAGAACAAAGAACTAATTTATTTGCATTGCACGAAATAAAATTTAAAAAAAAACTGTAGTTCAAACACTTAATGAGGTTAAACTAACTATGGATAACATAATCTCCACGATTTTCGCACATTTTGATGTATTTGAAGAAAACATACCTAGAGGTATTTACTTACAAAGAGATAATTTTGTCATTTCAATTCGACATGGCGTCCGGTTTTTTTAAACAAATGACTCATTTGGTCTTTTGTGCCCTATGGTTAAATTATTTATACATATCGACAAAATCGGCAACTTGGTAAACACTCCCGAGCACGACTGCAGATCGTCGACGAACCAAGAACAGTTCACGTCGACTAAATGAAGCAGATTCAGTCGAAGTGACAAACAAACGGCCGATACCGTCGATAAAGTTTTATCGATTTGCCTGTGTTCGAAGCTCTGAATAAGTAACATTTTGTCATTCAGTTTGATAGCTTCTCAATAGTGCGTATCATTAAAGTTCGTGATGGCCCGATCCCGTATCTCGTCACACAAATGATTATTATGTTCATGTTTCCACAATAATTATAATATTGTTACTGTCACATGCCCGCCCACGGCCCGCTTTGTTCGCAGACATCATCGTATTGACATGTGTTTTTTTTCGTTGTAATTTAGTGGCTAAAATAGGGTAAATTGCCGTACGAGTAGGAATAACGTAATAACGAAATGAATGTTAATTTGCGCTTCATATTATGTATTGTAATAATAGCAGCAGAATGGCAGAATATCCGACGCACGCTCCTAAGTAATCTCCTGGATACAGAGTGTTCCGTTAATAATTATATATTGTTGCTGTCCTTTCTGGCGACGATATGTTGAAAAGAAAACGAGCCTAACATTAATTTAACTTTCTTAAAAAATTGTGAAAAATGCTCGGTTACGTATAAAATACACTGTCAATGTGCGAAATAAACATATTTTTTACTCACAATTTACTAGGCTCTACAGATGTTTTTTTGCTGAAATTGTAGGAAGGGTACCTGTTAAAAGGGTTTTGCCTCAGAGCAATAATATATCAGGAGGCACAGCTTTGGGAAACAGAGTAGTGAGGATTCTTGATTTTATCCTGACTCGGGCGTGGCTAGGGTTTTCATGGATCCACCTTTTTACATCCATTTATAGCATATGTCGACATAACGTTTTGTTTATTTGTATAACCAATTTTTCACAGTAAACACGAACATATAGAATATAACTTCAAAAGCGTTGAGTTATGTTGCACAACAAAAAGTAGTGGACGAAGTCGCCGGAGACGCAGAACACGGAAAACGTCCTTACATACCTAAAAGTAGTGCGATATTGTGTGACAATTTGTTTTGTCTCTTTCTCTCTCACGGTTTACGACGTAAAAACCCGGAGAAAGCGATTTATCGTAAATTTATATAGGTTGGGTAAAAATATTTACCTTTCTCTCCATTTAAATATATTCTTACTCTAAGGGTTGCGCCTTTTTATACATACAAAAAAACACCAGGAAGGTGTAAAAAATGGGTTATCACACACGTTTTAATTTTTCTATGAAAATAAAAACCATCAATGTGAATACGTCATATATTTATCTACTATATAACTTCGTTCATTTAAAATTCATGACACCTATGAAACCCAATTTCAAACTCTCTTTTACTGAGAAATGTATTCCTACTTTTTTAATGACATTTTACTTGATGCTTAAAGCTGGCAGGAGACAACCGCTAGCCCGTATTTTTTTATGCAGAAATTACGTAACAGCGGGTAAATTTTCTGAAAATTTTCCCTTTTTTGTCAATGGTTATAACATTAAACTTAATAATGGCCAAGAGTCGAGTACGAATACAAAAAAATAATTTTTAAGGCTTGAATCAAGGGACACAACCTTGGAACTTTGTTTATACCTTTTAGTCATTCAAGTAACTTAGTGAAAGCAATGAGTTACCTAAGTTAACTCTTTTTTTTTTAAATCCAACCAGGTACTGAATTTTATTGTAAAACAAAAAATAACTTTAAATTGCTCTGGAGTAAACTTATGGCGACGAACTGTAAATTACAGAATTTCAAAAAAAAACTGGCTTAAAATAATGCTCAATTATTTATAAAACACACTGTAAATTGCAGGAAGCTGCACTTTACCGTCCATCTGCCGCAAGTCCAGCCAACAGTTGGCCCCACAATAATATTATAATAGTCATTGTTGGAGCAAGAGATAACGGCATCCACCAAAAGGCAAATCCGTTGGACTAGTGACAAAAAAATAAAAACCGTCTTTCGATCTGACCTAACGCCATCTATGACAAATTTTGGATTGCATTTTTTTACGTAACATTTATCCAGGACGCAAAACAGTAAACAGATTAATACATAATAGATAACTAAATAAGCGTACCTAATTCATTTTAAAAATATGAATACCGCACAACAGTTCTAATTGTTCCCAACTGTCTGGAGCCAGTGAGAATATAGCATCACAATTGGGGTATATTGTTAGGTTGAAGGGATTGGGGAAGGGTGGGAGATGGGGAAGAAGAAGGTTGGGAAGTACCCGGCTATTCATATTTGGTTACCAAACACGTCTAAAGCTGTTTAAGACAAAGTTTCGAGTTATGATATTTTACTAGAGCGATACTGAAAGTATCTCCCATTGGCTTTGGATAGCCAGTTATCTATAAAACTTCTTCCATACTGTCCTGATTCCTTTGACAATATATTTTATTTAAAAAAAATTCAATGGTGTTATAGACAGCCCTGATTTACTGAGCCTTACTTCCTTTCATATACCAACGAGAACTACTCGATTCAAAACTCTACGTAGTTGTAACAATAATATCAGGATTGAGTCTTTCGGATACTCGCTTGTAGCTAGATTGCATGTAGTTGGTAATACGTACGCAGAGGTGGCTGATGTATTTAACTGCACGGAATGTAGATACAAGGAGGCTATTATATCATATATCTTCAATCAATATTAATTTAATGTAATCAAACACTGTTTTTTACTATTCTACAACTGTTGTTTATTCTGTTTGAGCAAATAATTTTAATTTTTTCACCGTTTAATGTGAACAATTGCAAGTTAATATTAGCTTTTATATGCATTAGATAAATATATTATTTGTTTGTATTAAGGATAAACCCAATGAGCACATTAAAAATAACGCCCCTGCTTGCAACGCGTCTATGAGATTTCCATTGACGATTGACAATGCGCTGAGAGATGAAAAAAACGTTCATTAAATGGGCCTTACAATGATACAATGCTTGTTATGCATCTCTTCAACGACGCTCTATTATACCTATAAACAAATGTTTACAAGGCAGTGGTGTGCTATGGCTCTTCGAGAAGAAAAAAATACAGTCGGTTTGGTCACTTCGTCCTGATTAAATTCCAATTTAATACCTATTTGTCTGTTTAACAATGTGCATTTGTAGCCCAAACTTCAAAATAATACTGTTCAATGAGCACATTTTGCATATTTATTAAAAAAAATATTTCGTATTTCTTAAAATATTAGTTTATTATTTTTTATTGTCAATTATGGAAGGAATTTTCGTTGCGCTCCCTTTGCATAACTCAAGAATTTAAAAAATATTATTACCGCAAAAGGATCTCTGCTTAGTCTGTCAAATGTCCAATGATCAAAAGTTTATTTTTATTTTTAATAAAAGCTACACTGTTTTTATTTTTATTATTTATATTATTCTTAGCACTTAATACAAATCCTCTAAACAGTTTTACTACTGAACACACGTTTTATTCTGCATAATATCAAGCAGCGTTTTCTCATGTGAAACCATTGTGAAGATAGGGTTGAGTCAACTTGACACGAAGTATGAAAAGACGGAGTAGTCAGACCAATAACAACATAAAACTTTCTTGACACTAAACTTTGGTCGGTACGCCACTGAAACATCTCGAGCTTTTTTCTAGGCAATGACACTAAAAAGTGTGTCCAATGATTGACTTTGATACCAAGGTAAGTCCTTAGTGACTTAACTTTATTGACTAGAAAAAGTCCTCGTATGTTTTTTCCTTACAATTTATTTTCCAGAATAAGAGATACTCTAAATATTGTCTTGGTGAGAGACCTCTATTTAGAATGGAAACTTTGCTTTGAATTGATTTAGCTCAGTGCTTAGTTTAGTTGTTTTCCGGCTTTCCTCTTCCCTATCTCTTATTATTCTGTGAAATAGTAATAAACAATAGTTCTTGTCGATAAAATAAGGAACATTTCGTCGATGTGAACTGTTCTTTGATTTTCGTGCTCGGCAACGAAGAAAAAATACCGAAACCTCGATAACTAACAAAGATACTAACTCAAACGATCCCCTTGAATGCGCACACAGCTCACTGCATACATATTTTTTAGAGTCTAGAGAACTGTTTTGACACCTTTGGTAGGACGGTCGGTGGAGCGCTCGCAGCGATGTGATTGGCTAAGCTTCGCGCGTATTTTTGAAAGTCCAGATTAATTTTTAGAAATAATCCAATACAATTCATATTTTACGTACGGCAGGGTAAGCAGTGTTTATATGCCTATATTTAACGCCTCTGCCTATGATAAATCTTAACTTGTCTAGAGTCTAATGTTTTCGTATGAACAGATAAAATATGCTACGTTTATTATTGAATATAATATAAAGAAATGAAGAAATAACTTTCTATAAGACCACGAATATTATTTTAATTTTTATATTTGATCGTTTTCGCTTAGCCTAAGCGTCATTGGGGTACAAAATGAAACTAAACAAAAAATACAAAGTGTGGGTTATATACACACATATAGGGAGAATAAATTATAAATTAAAATAACAAAACAATGATTAAACAATAAATTCTCATTATTTTGTTATTTTATTTTATAATTTGTTCTCCATCTGTATGTATACATAACCGCACACTTTGTATTTTTTGTTTAGCTTAATTCGTACTCTGGTGATGTTTAGGCTAAGCGAAACTTGTCGGTTGGTTATTTTTTAATTTCTTTAAATATGTCAAACTACAAAATAATTGCTCTCTATGAAATTATAAAATTAGTTGTTTAACCCCCTACCCCTGTTGCAATGAACCAACATGGAAAGGGACGATTGTATTCGAAATTAACAAAAAATATATAAATATATTAAAATGATAAAATTTAATTTAGCAATTCGGTACAAAGTATTAATCGATCACTCGCCGATAAGTTAGTTTGCATACATTGCATAGGTGGCTTCCTCGGCGCAAACTCTCACAGCTGCGTTTCTTATTGTTGAGCGTGCAGAAAATTACATGAATAGTAATAATAATTATTCCCCTTCGGGTTGATATCCTTTTTCTTGCGCGTTATATTATAACAATAATAAGGTGCATTTACAGCGGCCGGGGAAATTATCGGACGCTACAGAGTCTCTTTATCATTATTAATCTGCAAAAGTTTCATTATTTATAATAAGCAGTTCTATCGGTGTTAATTGGATGTAATTACATTAAAATTCAATTAATATCTATAAAATTGCATCTTACGTACTTTAATTCCAGGTTTCGCATGAATAATTATCTACTCTTTTATTTTTTGTACCGACATTTGAAAAAATATGTAAAAACAAGGTGGCGTCTTTCCTTTGTGTTATTTTAAATTTTTGCTTTTATTAAAATATTAACATACAAAATATATTCGGTATATTAATCCCAAGGAGTTAAAAAAAAAAATCATTCTGGGAAGGGCAATATTATAAAACAAAAAGAAATAATATTTTTTACAAAGACTTTCAAATTCCAAATAGGAAGCACAAAAGAAGAGGCAACAAGCGAAAATATACATCAAGAAGAGACTCATAGGAGTAGAGACTAACTAGATAAACATCACAAATACAACAAGAAAGACATTCACACACACAGAGGTCTCACAGATAGGACACATCACTTATTTATAAAATTTTCGAGAAAATATCCATTAAGAGCTTTTGCCAATATTTTTTGTTCGCAACTGGGAGTTTTAATTCATTGGGTAATGCGTTGTAATGTGTATATGCTATGTATTGTAAGGAGTTAATTCCAAATTTAGTTGTGTGAGTAGATGACGATAAGTGTATTTGATTTTGTGATCGCGTTTTGTGCTGGTGTATGTCTGAATTAAAAGCTGGTTTATTGTTAGTGTGTGATGAGTTATGAATTATTTGTAATATGGCAGTGGTAATGTTGTATTTTGGCAGAATCGTAAAAGGAAGATTTGTTGTATGTGAGTATATATCTTTGACATGAGTATCCCACGGTAAATGATATTTATATATATTCCTGATGGCTCTATTTTGGATTACTTGTATATCTGATATTTGTTTTTTAGTAACGGTACCCCATATACTAACTAGATAACTCAGATGGGAGTGGATCATAGCATAATATGTGGCGCGGAGTAAAGATTTAGAGAGGAAGCCTTGGAGTCGATCGAGCACACCGGTTATTGGGGCAATTTTAGATTTCACATATTTGTGACGGTCATTTGAATGTCTTAAAGCTCAAACGTTCATAATGGAAATGACGTTTCTAGTCGAACATAGGTAAAATGACACGACGTTCTAGCGTTGTCACTGAATCATATAAACATATTCTCACATTTCCTCATAAAAGTCTATTCATGGAATAGAGCGGTAGATACTCTAAGTATCGCCCTGGTGAAAGACTACCATTCGGAATTGAAACGTTGCTTGAAATGGCTTTAGCCGTGTTTGATAACCAGATCTGAATCGTCCGGTTCTTTTCAACCTTCCCCTTCCTGATCTCCTTCCCCTCCCCACTACTTTCAGCCTCACAACATACCCCAAGTGAGAATGCCATAGTCCCACTGGCTCTAGACGGTTGGCAGCAGTTGAGGCTCTTGTGCGGTATTCACTGTAAAAAAAAAAATTTTTCTCTATCTGCTAAAATATCTTTTAATTGGACGTTGTGACTGTCACAATTATGTAAGAGTTACGTCCAGATCCTCTAAGCCAATAATTGAAGCCTTCGTCCAATAGTGGCCCAAAAATAGCTGATAGTAGGAACATCTATTTTTGTTGCCTACGTCGGGTTGTGGTAGGTCTAGAAACTCGCTTTAAAAAGTGGCTTTTTATATTCCAAATTTTACCCAATAAAACACTAATAATAGGATTCAATCCATCCGTTCGAGTGGTATTGTGGTCGGTGACTGTACACCTGTTATGCGTGTCTGCGATGGTATGTAGCGCTGTGGGCGTGCCCCCCCCCCACTCGCCCAGCGCTAAGGGCACACCGCAGGTAGAACCTTTTTCTAAAATGGGCACAAAATAAATTAATTACTGTTCCACCGCATCAATTAGTTACCTCCATTATTACGAATAAAAACGCTTTTAACGGATACTGCATTCTCTATAGCTGCACTCCACGATGTTTAACGTTGCCAATTATCCGTTTTAATATAATATCTTGAAATATTTTGTATACATTACTTTTGAATGTAATATCGCTGTTGACTTGCACTGCCAATGCCACATGCTGTACTTAATTCGCGTGCGATCACCATTTAAGCACTTACAAAATAAACTCTTAAAATGTCACTCGCGTGAAACATTTGCCCTCTCCATGAATACATCGTATGTAATGTATGTATTTTAACTACAAAAGAATAATTGACTAGTACATTTTACTTATGTACATTAATCATTTACACAGATAAACAGTATCTTAAAATATAGAGATCGAGTTTAAGAACAACTAGTTTCAAACCCGACCGTGGCTCCAGCAGGCGGTAGGTATTTTTATTAATATGTTCAACAACTTTGTTTGCTTTCGTATTGTCTTGATAAAGGCTTCACCAGAAAGGTAATGACAATGTGTTTCATCTTACGGCTTCATTCACGCTTTTACTTTCGTGGGTCATTTTTGTCACGGCAACAGTTTTGTCACTGTCAATGTCACTGTATTCCAATCGAGCACGCACACAGTGAGTGACTGTCACCCGCCACCCTTTCATTTCGGCAATAGATTTCGGACAGGCGGGTGAGTCACCGAATGACATTTTGTCACCCGTGCGCGAGCGCCCATACAAAAGTACTCTCTACAGACACGGTGATAGTTTCGTCACTTAAAAGTCGCCGGCCAGCGTCGCTGCGTGCGCGGACCTCCATACACTCCAATAGATTTGGAGATGGTGACGAAACTGTTGCCGCGACACAAGTCACCCGTGCGCGCCTGACCTTAAACTTTCCTGTTTTACGGTCATCGTCATATCGTCGCCGGAAAGGCAAAATGGCCAAAGCGCCATTTTGGGAAGTTTACACCGGAGCACTTGAAAGTTTGTTTTTGTTTTCCAATAAAATTCATAAAATTCAAGTCTTCAGTACCTGGTTGGATTTTGAAAAGCAAAGTTAAATCAGTTAACTCAATGCTCTCACTGAGTTACCTGAAGCGATAGAAAGCTAAAAAAGTCCCAAACTTGTGTCGCTTGAGTCAAGCCTTTTCTAAAATGGTACATATAACTTAGATGGTTGAAGGGCCACAAAAGTCTTAATAAGAAAAAAAACTGACCAAAACTGCATATTCAACTCATTTTTGACCAAAGTGTCGCTGAAGCCCTTTTGCCTTTCCATCGACGATTATGTAATATTATATATTGTAATTTTTACGAGAGGTATCAAAAATTGCAACCAGAAAGTTGACTGAGTACATTCGTTTACATAAAAATATAAAAGTAACTTAAAATATTAATTAGTCCACTTTCCCCCGTAAAAATGCGGTTGGAATTTGAATGAGACCACATACCGAAATACAGGGGCTGAAGATAAAAAAGTAAGTGTTTTTTAGTACCTACCCAGGTTGGTACGTGTTTTCATTTGTCAAAGGTCGCAATAATTATTATCACGCACCTACTCCGGGTAAGTAAAATAAGTTTTCTGATTATTCCCAACCTTAATTAGCCTAGTTTGGGTATGTAAGCTTGGCGTAAGTATATATAATATATTTTCATATTATGAAGAGAGAGCTAAATATTTTTACCCAACCTATACAAATTTACGGTAAAGCACTTTCTCCAGGTTTTTAGAGAAAAAGAGCCAAGACAAGTAGTCACATAATATCGCACCACTTTTAGTTAAGTAAGCATGTTTCCGGCAACCCACACTACGTTTTGTTATGCGACATAACTCAACGGTTTTGAGGTTACATCCTAAATTTTTGTTGATAACAATACTGTGAACAAGTGGTTATACAAATAAACAAAACATTATGTCGGCATGTGCTATGAATGGATGTAAAATGGTGTTTCCTTGAAAACCCTAGACACGCCCTGGTCGGGAAAAAGTACTAAGTAATTTGTGCAATGTTAAATTTATCTCCTTTTCACAGGACTTTAATACTAAATAATAAAAAAATATATAACTAAGCCGATGAGCAAATCGGTGTCTGACTTCCAAAACGAATGGTCATTACTCAGGCAAGTTGTATAACACGTTTTGTTAATAGAGGGTTGTTTCCTGGTTCTTCAATTCATCCAGGTAGAGATCGTCTTTCAGCTGTCAAAGGCGAAGATAAAATTCAGTTGATCCGAGGACCTCAAACAGTGATGAGAGAAGTGGTCCTTTCTCTGTGTCAATAAACTTGGATTACGCGAATTGAATATTCGAGCGCGTGGTCGCCGACAACCTTCAACAATCCATCGCAAAGCGATAAATCCAAGCGAGAAAACAGAAGTCCTTATTACCGGCGTGAACTACGCCCACTATGGGGTGTTTGGACCACTTGTTGACTAGTTTTTTTTCCTCCGCCACCCCTGTCAGCATTCTCAAACAGAACGTTTTTTATACTAAATTCAGAGGGCGGTTTCTGCGTCAGTACAGCAACTTTCTACCCGATTTCTCTTCGTCAATTAAATTTATAGAATCTTTCAGTACACTACTGCTGTCACTTTAGAGTATATAGAGTGGTATCAATCCAAGGCAGTGTAGTCAATTTTTTAAGATTTTTACATGACTCGACGGACCTGTGCGTGGCTAAGACCAAGATTAGGGTATTTATACATTCATTCATATCATAAATCGACATAATGTTTTTGTTTATTCGTATAACCACTTTTTCACAGTATTGATATTGACAAAAATATAGCATCTAACCTAAAAAACCGTTTAGTTGTGTCAAGTTTAGTGGGATAGTAAAAAATGTGGGCGGAGTCCCGCGGTGACCCATTACCCCAAGATCATTGTGACAGTACGTAGAAGCGGAGTATTATATTTGCTGTCTCTTTCTCTCTCATGGTGTACGACGTAAAAACCCGGAGAAAGTGATTTATCGCAAGTTTGTATCGGTTGGGTAAAAATAATTAGCTCTCTCTCCATACATTGTTTCTCCAAGGTCGAAGCCTTCAGGTCACCCCGCTTTGTGAGATGTGATAGTATGATTTTTCAAATCATTGCAAACGTTTGACAGTACACTACTGGTGTCACTGTACATATCGAGAATCCGCCCTAAGACGGCCTGCGTGGTCAAGTGGTAAGATGCTCAACTACGAATCCAGTGGTCGCGGGCTCGAACCCGGCGTGCTCAAATAACTTTTATTTAATTAAAATGTGTCATAACACATTTAATTCATATAAAATAATCTACGGTATATTTGCGGCTTGTTACATAGTGATAGATAGTCTTAGTATTGCCCTGGTGAAAGACCATCATTCAGAATTGAAACATTGCTTTAAATGGCTTTAGCTGTTTTTGGTAACCAGATCTGAATAGCTAGGTATTTCACAACCTTCCTCTTCCCCATTTCCTTCACCTCCCCACTACATCCAACCTCACAACATACCCCAATTGGGGATGCCATTGTCTTACTTGCTCTAGAGGGTTGGAAGCAGTCGGGACTTTTGTGGGATATTCACTATTAAAAAACAAATACATGTTTAAATAAATATGTACACATATGTACCTAGATACATTATAGACCTATAGATTTTTTCCTTTTGCAACTATATCTCTTTAGATTGTCTCAAGAGGATCTCTAAAATTCACTAAATGTTTTCCTTAAAAAGACACGCCACAAAGCATTTCCAAATATGACACATAGTTTTTGGAGTTACGTAACGTGAAACGTGCATACTCGTACATCGCTTGAGTTTAGATTGATGTAGAGCTCAACGAACTCAGGAATGCGGATGGCCCTTCGTTAACTGCGCAGCTAAGCCGAAGCTATTATATCCCAGCAGGGATAGCCTGAGTAGTCACGATTGTTAATTTTTCCCGACTCAGGCGTAGCTAGGACTAGGGCTAGGGTATTTATACTTCCATTCACAGCACATGTCGACATAATGTTTTGTTTATTTGCACTTTTTCACAGTATTTTTATCAACAAAAATATAGGATGTAACCTAAAAAAACCGTTAAGTTTTATCCTGTTATGTTGCATAACAAAACTTAGTGGGCGGAGTCGCCGGAGACGCGGGAGAAGGAAAACATGCTTACCTACTGAAAATTGGTGCGATATTATATATACTTGTGTTGATATTTATTTTTATAAACAATTGTTTTCCTTATTTTTCTATTGCTTTTATTAGTGTAATACAGTGTATTTCTTATTGCATGATGTGAACATTTTGGAAATGGATTGATGACCTATTATTTATTTTGTATCTGTCAGTATGTATGTAATGTTGTCACTCTGTCAAATGTTCCAAATAAATAGATATTATGTGACAAATTGTCTTATCACTCTTTCTCTCACGGTTTACGACGTGAAAACCCGGAGCAAGTGATTTATCGTAATTTGTATAGGTTGGGTAAAAATGTTAAGCTCTCTCTCGATGCGTATTCTCGCTCTGAGGTGTGGAAGCTGTTCTACGCACCTGAGATCAAGCCGAGGGAAAACAATTACAACGTGTCGGTGACGTTTGGTGTTATATGCCAGCGGATGGGTTTTAAATCGGATAATCGATGCGTCGTCTCAAAGGGACTCCGAAGCGCATTGGAGCAACAAGGTGGTTGAACGCTTGCACCTCTTATTAGCGCTCATTGTTTTATCGCTAATATCCGTCTTCGCGGTGGCACACTCCCCCAGCTGCGGTCGGACACGGTCCCCGTGCGAATTATAATATGGATTGCCGACTTATTGAATGATGCAAGCGCACTTCATACGATGCCACCGCCAATTCAGATGACGCTCCATCCGGCCGCCGCTGGTCCAGTAGATGCACCGAGCGGCATCCTTGTGCAATGAGATGCGCTTTGTTAAACATCTCAATTGCGTGTCTCTATTTAGATCTAATTTTTTCATCATTGGCCAGGAAAGACACGATCCCCATTTATCAATATATCCAATAAATAAAACGACCTACTTCTTCAAGTGGAAGATAGTCGATTTTCGAATCCCAACTGGATGATAGATAAATATTTTCGTAGAAAGCAATCACTTTGTGGTTATATATATTTAATGCAAATTAAATAATAACTTTGTACAAGACCACAAATTTTATTTTAATTTCTACGACCGAGGGGTTTAGCTTAAACTAAGCATCATCAGGGTACAAAATTTAACTAAACAAAAAAAAACATTTTTGTTTCTAATTTTTTAACTGTTAATTCATGGTGGAATTCTATTTTAATGATTTAATAAAACAAATTTATAACTTTTTTTCCACTTTTATTAAATCAAAAAAAAACATAGTGTGCGGTTATATATATACATAGATAGAACACAAAATAAAATAGAATTAGATAATAGTGAGAAAACAATAGATTAACACATGGACAAAAATGGTAATGGCAACAGCTTAAATAATTTAGAAGCACTAGAAATAAAGAAAGCCATTATCAGGTGTATATTTCCTGTAAACTCATAAAATTTCTCATTATTCTTTAATCACCTTCTCAGTTGACGTTTTGCCTCTTTCATTTCGTATTATCCGTCTCTTTTTATCAGTTCCTTTGTTATAATTTTAAGTGTTATTTTATTATTTTCTCACTGTTCTCTTATTTTATTTTTTAATATTGTGTTCTCCCTTTTTGTATATATATAACCGCACACTATGTATTTTTTGTTGAGTTTAATTTTGCACCCTGATGATGCTTAGGCTAAGCGAAACTAATCGGTCATAAAAAAATAAAATAAAATCTGTGGTCTTATACAAAGCTATTATTTCATTTTAGATAAATAAGTAGTTTGGATTAATAACAAAGATATACCTTCATCTCCTCTCAATATTTGGAACACTACACCTAATTTTAAAAAAATAACTATATAAACTTATTTTTTAGTAAGTCACTGAGTTTTGTTAAAATAAAGGCAAACAGCAAATACTAATTATTTGATATTAATTTATGAAACGAAGTTTTCTTTCGAGATTTGGGCAGTGAAATAGTTTTTTCAGTTATCCCGAATTCCTCGCGAAGAGCTTTCGCCGAATCCATTAGAGAATTGAGTTCCTGCGCTGTGCGTAACTTTTTGTGCATTTACGATACCGGCCGAAAAGCACTTGCGGTAGGCAAATATTTCAGTGTCGCCGAAGAGATGAACTGATGGAAAGGTGTTGTGGGCGTGTTTGGTGTGCTAGTTTTTTTAGAGGTAGTTATGCAGAAAGCGCCCAACCCACAATTTGCCAAAATCGCGTTTTTCGTGTTTTCCTATAGATACATATAAGATTTCTTTCTGCTGAAAACATTTAAGCTCCAAATGCAATACATTTTTGGCAAATCAATTTTTTACCAACACATTGAAGATATTTGACTAAAATTGAAGTTTCAAAACATCAAAATGAAGAATAACATAGGAAATACAATTAATTTATTAAAAAATAAATTGATAGATTCTAAATTACCTATTTATAAAAATTCTTACCAAGAAAAAAAAAACACTGATATTCACTTTGCAAATCCCGATAACGCGTAGTAATGCTTTTGTATCGTCATATTTTCAAACGCCTTTTTCTCGGTTTCATCTTTTTGGGGTTGGATGCTTTCTGCATAACTAGGTACAATTAAGCAACAGAATCAAGCCGACGGTATGCGCCAGAAAACCCGATAGATTCATATCATTCTCATTTTTGTATCGTTATATTTTCAAACGCGTATTTCTCGGTTTCATATTTTTGGGATTGGCAATTTTTACCCCGCTTCGAGTGAAATTGATCAAACTTTTTCAAATTTTGAAAATCTTTCTTTAGAACGGACATTTAATTTCACCGACCCCCATGGGCTCTAGGAGTAAAAAAAGGGTCAGTTTGACTTAAAATTGGTAAAGTTCACTTTCCTTCTAGGGATTATCCGTTTGGTGGTCAGCACGAATCAACGAAACGAAAATAGGAGTAATTCAATAGCATGTATGGTGTTTCGATGTTTATTTTACGATGTGCACGAAATGCCTGCCCCTGAATTGTTCCATTAGGTGAGTATATTATACTGGCAAGTAGCGCCTGCTCAGAGTGCGGGTACATTGTATGGTCACGCACACCAGCGCGCGAGTCGACACACCCGCCCGAGTCGCTCACCCACACAGCTGAACCCATTTTCTCGAAAATACTTTCCGAATCGTATATTTAATAATAGATGTTCCGAGCCATTCCAAGTTCGTATTTCGTTGTACCTCCACTTACCTACGTAAAACATTCAAATAAAATAATAACTTTTTGCTTTAATGGCCGGCAATAAAAAGGAATTGTTTCCTTTCCCGCTTTAAAATGAAAGAAAGAAATTTCTATGTATATTTCTCGTTTTATACCATCAGCGGAATAGAATCATTCCTTTATTAAATGGATGGAAATTAGTAATGAATAGTAGGTAGGTACCTATACACAATTTTGAAAATGTTTAAAAAATGGTTCACAAAAATACTGCCTACATAATACAGTCAAATAAAGTACAGATGTACTCCACGTCTTACGAGGGCTACAAGTTAATAAAGCTAGTGGACCTGACGGAGTACCTGCACTGGTATTGCAGAGGTGTGCTGCAGAAATCGCTCCAATTTTGACAAAGCTCTTTAAAATGTCCCTGAAATATGGATCTGTGCCATCTGGTTGGAAAAAAAGCGGTCATTCATCCTATTCCCAAAAAGGGTGACCGCTCCAACCACAACCAACTACGCCCCATAGCGATCACATCGATTCTATCCAAGGTGATGGAACGTGTGATCAACGACAAACTGCTCACATACCTCGAGGAGAACAAAATAATTAACGACCGTCAATACGGATTTCGGCGGAACCGGTCCTGCGGTGATCTTCTCGCGTATGTGACGCATGTTTGGGGGGCGATGCTTGGAATGTTTCGGCGAGACCCAAACGGTTGCACTGGACATTTCTAAAGCCTTTGACCGGGTTTGGCACCGAGGACTTGTCAACAAACTGCCATCTTACGGACTTCCCGCATCCTTGTGTACGTGGATTGCCGATTTTTTGAGGAGAGGTCGATTCAGACGGTTGTTGACGGTATCACCTCTTCCTCTCATTCAATTAATGCTGGCGTCCCCAAGGATCGGTTCTGTCTCCAACTTTGTTTTTGTTGCACATCAACGACCTTTTGTCATGTGCACCAATACATTGTTACGCGGATGACAGTACAGTTCATGATGGTTTTTGTTTGACAAGCCCCCAAAGGGCACAGAAACAAAAACGGCTCGAAGGGCTTTGAAGCAGAGAATGGACGAGTACCTTGAGAGAATCTCCTCTTGGGGTAAAAATAATCTCGTCGAATTTAATGTTTCAAAGACCCAATCATGTCTGATTACGACTAAAA
>JAGWCC010001505.1:0-22934 GCA_022651775.1 Drusus annulatus
CATGGTCGACGACTCGTAGGTGTAGAGCTGGACATTGCCAGGATTGGTGATAACATCGGCTCCAACCACCAAAATACCACTCGCATCTTGCTTCTTGGCCTTGAGTTGCTCTAAGGAGAGGGTTGAAGTTGTGAACTTTAGGTTCTCCTCACTCACCAAACCAGGGGCAATTTCCCCACTATTGTCTACAACAATGATCGTATTGAGCTTCTCTGACGAAAAGTGGTTGATCAACATTGGTGAGACCATCAGTGCAACCAGCAACAGAGGTGTTAAGATGGTCATGATGATGAAACTGCGTTTGCGAACCCGCTGGGTGAACTCCCTCGATATTATAATTCCAATTTTACTACTCATGTCTTTTTACTATTTTTACAATAACCCATGATCAAATAGATAATCTGCCTGACAATAAATGTCTTAGATGTTACTTGTTTTGTGCCCCCACTGTGTTGATGAATATGTCATTCATGCTGGGGATAATTTGCTGGAACGTTCGCAACTCAACATTGTTGTTGATCAACTCAATAACACCGCGAATACTATCCTGTGTTGGAACCTGAATCTTTATTGTTTCATAAATTGTCTGGGGCATCTCACCACTCTTGAGAACCGTGCAACTGTTTTGTGTCAGCAGACTCTCCAGAAGAGCCTGGTCGCCACGAAAATTGACCTGAAACATATTGCCTCCATGGTCATGGCGTATCTGATCCAGCCCACCCGTGAGTACATTACGGCTTCTGCTGATCAAGGTTATGTAGTCACATATCTCCTCAACGGAGGCCATGTCATGGGTTGAGAAGATCACCGTAGCTCCATTCTCTTTCAGGCTAAGTATCTCTCTCTTAAGTAGATTTGCATTTATTGGGTCGAAGCCACTGAATGGCTCATCGAAGATCAGTAGTTCTGGTTCGTGGATAACGGTGATGATGAATTGAATCTTCTGAGCCATACCCTTGCTCAACTCCTCAACCTTCTTCTCCCACCAATATTCGATCTCAAACTTGGCAAACCATTTTTTTAGTCTCAATGTTGCCTCGCGTCTACTCAGACCCTTTAGCTGAGCAAAATATACAGCCTGCTCTCCAACCTTCATCTTCTTATAGAGTCCACGCTCCTCGGGCATATATCCAATTTTGTAGACATCTTCGGGAGCCATCTTGCGTCCATTCAGGTAGACTTGACCAGAATCGGGAGCTGTGATTCGATTAATTATTCTTATCAAGGTGGTTTTCCCCGCTCCATTGGGACCTAGTAGCCCATAGACGCTGCTTCGAGGTATTGAAAGTGATACATTGTCAAGTGCCGTGTGAGCTGCATATCTCTTTGTGACACCCTCCACAATTAATAACTGATCATTCATCTCAAGACAAAATATTAATTTTTAAAATCTAATAGGCTTCAAAAGTACGTTTATTTTTGAGATTCACCCAATATTTTAGTAGTTTTGTTGCTCTAACTAGATAAGTAGTAGAAAACATTTACCTATATCACTTTAACCATAAGAAACTGTTTAAATTTATGAACTTCGTTCTTTTCTGCTCTTTTTTAATAATTGTTTGGAGTTACTTAGTGCTTTTCAACTCAAAAAATCGTTAAATAGGCTGGCTATTCGCCTCTTCTTTGACTCGAAAATCATCAAAAAAGAGCTATAAAATAATTTCGTTAACAAATTTAAACAGTTTCTAAATTTAAACAGGGATAAAGAGAGGTTTAAAAGAGAAAAATTTAACTAACAAATATAGCAGTTATGCTCTATCCATTAAAGTTTAAGCCCCGCTTCAAAGAGCGAATATGGGGTGGCACCCAATTGAACGCCATTTTGGGTAAGAAGTTGCCAACTGGCAGATCGATTGGTGAGAGTTGGGAACTGTCAGGCATTCAGGCAGATCTGTCGGTGGTGAGCAACGGTGTGTTGAAGGGCAATGATATTCAGGAGCTGATAGAGGTCTACATGGGCGAGTTGGTTGGGGAGAGTGTTTATGAGCAGTTTGGGCTCGAATTTCCGCTGTTGATCAAATACTTAGATGCTCGAGAGGTGCTCTCGGTTCAGGTTCACCCAAATGATGAGTTGGCCAAACAGAGACACAATTCGTTTGGCAAGACAGAGTTGTGGTATGTGGTAGATGCAGGAGCCGATTCGGTGATCTACCTTGGGTTTAATGCTCCAGTGACAAAGCTTCAGTATCTGGCTGCGGTGGAAAACGGGGTGGTGAGTTCGCTGCTTAATCGGATTGAGGTCAAACCTGGCGATGCCTTTTTTATCCCACCGGGGGTTGTTCATGCTATTGGTGCTGGGGTTTTGATTGCCGAGATTCAACAAACCTCAGATGTCACCTATCGAATTGATGATTGGGGGCGGGTAGATGGTTCGGGTGCGGTGCGTGAGTTGCATACACTGTTGGCTGTTGATGCAATTGATTTTGGCAACAATCAACAGTTGTCTATTACTGTGCCCCCGCTGCCAAACAGGGCTATGAAGTTGGTGGAGTGCCCATATTTCACCACTAATTTGGTGACTGTCGATGGTGAATTTTCAAGAGATTACTCTGGCCTCGACTCGTTTGTTGTCTACACTGTTGTTGGAGGCTCGGCGGAGGTTAGTTATGGTGCAGGAGCTGACCGTGGTCGGGAGAGGATTAATATTGGGGAGACGCTGTTGGTACCGGCCGATATCAATCTGATAACACTGTTTGGCAAGGCTACCTTGCTGGAGGTTTACATTCCCGAGCGACACTAATTGTTTGGAGTTTCTTAGGTATAGAGAAACATAGAGTCCGTCATAAATAATAGTTCAAAAAACCTAGCATAAGTCCACCAGCCATGAATTATCAGCAGAACAAACAGTTACAACTTGACATAAGGTATATAAAAATGGCACGTATTTGGGCCGAAAATTCCTATTGCGTTCGTCGTCAGGTTGGGGCACTTATTGTCAAGGAGAGGATGATAATCTCTGATGGGTACAATGGAACACCTGCGGGTTTTGAAAACGTGTGCGAAGATGAGCAAGGGGTTACTAAGCCCTATGTCCTTCATGCCGAGGCAAATGCAATTCTGAAGGTGGCCAAGAGTGCCAACAATTGCGATCAGGCAACGCTCTACATAACAGCCTCTCCATGTCTGGAGTGCTCAAAATTGATTATCCAGTCGGGTATCAAGCGGGTTGTCTATTGCGACAGTTACCACTCCAGCGAGGGTCTTGAGTTGCTCACCAGGGTGGGGATTGAGACAGTTCAGATAGAACTGCTATAATCCCCCTTTAATTAATTTCCAACATTTATTTATCCATTCTTGTCGGTTCTTTGGAAATTTTAATGAAATTAAGATTCCCAAACAATTTCCTAGTTACAACCTGCTCACAACAATCTCTCTCTTATCAATATAATTTGGGTATCTAAACTGTGGCATACCTAGAGCCATTCCAGCTTGTATCTTGCCCTCAATGTTCAATAGTTGCTCTAGTTTCCCTTTGCTCTGGCTAGCTGCATTGAGCACAAAACCAGTATAGAATTGGCTAACACCCAGAGTCTCGGCCATCAATGAGCCATTTTGGTAGGCTAGATTTGCATCGAGATGACCCATGCGAGACTGAGTTGGTGTGTGAATTAACAACACGGCCGTGGCCTTTCGCAAAATCCGATCGTTGCCTGCAGCGTAATCAGCAACTATTCGGTCAAAGATTGGTACGTATCTCAACAGGCCAGGAGCCATGAATTTAACAAGTGGCTTTAGTAGTGGATTTTTGAGTTTCTTCAACATTTTGCCAAAAGTGCTCAAGGTAAATTCTGAAATCACCTTCAGCATCTCGGGGTCAGTCACTAGGGTAAAACTCACCTGTTGAGCGTTGCTGCCAGTCGGGGCTCGGTGGGCAGCCTCAAGGATTGAGTCCAGGTACCAATGCAGGTGGAAATATTGACCGTCTCGGGGAAAGATGTGGGCTCTGACTGCTCAAAAATCCGTGATGGGCAGACCTTCACACACTTCGAACACCGTGTGCATAGTTGTTGATTTACGTTAATTATCATTTTCAAGAAACTGTTTAAATTTTTTATCACCAATTCATATCAATAATGACCCTTAGCCGTAGCTACGGGTCATTTATTTGAGGTTGTAATAAACTGTCTGGGAATTTTAATTTCACTCTTTTATGCTCTTTTTCGTCTCTCTTTCACGCTCTTTTTGCCTCATAGGAACCGCTATGCAGCGGCAAAGGGCAAAAAAAACAGCCTGAAAAATAGCTATAAAATAATATAATTAAAATTCCCAAACAGCTTCAAAAATCTACTTAAAATAGTTCTTGATGTAGCCATAGTGCGAACCATAGCGCTCAAAGGCGGCCCTGTCCAGAGCCTCGCGGTGGTCGGGGTGGGCAATGGAGGTGATCAACTTGGCACGCTCCTGAAGCGAGCGACCATAGAGATTTACCGCCCCAAACTCAGTTACAAACCAGTGGATATGCGAGCGGGTGGTGACAACTCCTGCCCCAAGTGTCAACTCTGGTGAGATTTTACTCAACCCCTTTGTGGTAACAGATGGCATTGCCAAGATAGCCTTGCCGCCCAGCGAACGTGAGGCACCATACATAAAGTCGACCTGCCCCCCAACTCCAGAGTAGAACTTAGTACCTATCGAATCGGCACAAACCTGACCAGTGATATCTACCTGAATAGCAGAGTTGATCGCCGTAACCTTCTCATTTTGGGCAATGATAAAGGGGTCGTTAGTGTAACGAACGTCCATCATTGAGACCATTGGATTGTTGTCAATAAAATCGTAGCACTTCTGTGACCCCATCAAAAATGTTGAGACCATCTTACCACGATCGATGCTCTTGTTGAGCCCATTAATAACACCTGATTCAACCAGTGGCAAAACTCCATCAACAAACATCTCGGTGTGGATTCCCAAATTTTTGTGACCTCCCAGCTGTGCTAACACAGCATTTGGAATAGCTCCAATACCCATCTGAAGACATGCACCATCTTCGATCAACCCCGCACAGTGGCGACCAATAGCCACCTCAATATCGGTTGGATCAGTGAAGTGGGCCTGCTGAAGTGGGTGGTCGCTCTCCACAAATAGGTCAATCTGCGAAGTGTGTATAAAAGCATCTCCAAAGGCACGAGGTGCGTATTTATTAACCACTGCAATCACCGTCTTTGCACACTCCACAGCAGCAAGTGTAGCATCAACAGAGGTCCCCATTGACACATATCCATGCTTGTCAGGAGTTGAAACCTGGATCATTGCCACATCACATGGTAGTGCCCCTGAACGATACAACTTCTGGGTCTCGCCCAAAAAGACTGGAATGTAGTCTGCGTATCCACTTTGGGTCTCTTTTCTGACATTGTGTCCCACAAAAAATGAGTCGAGCTGGAAGATTCCCTCAAACTCCGCCGCTGCGTATGGTGCAGGACCTTCGGTGTGGAGGTGGTGGATTCGCACGTGCTCAAATTCACGGTTGGCTCCCCGCTGACACATTGCATTAATCAAAACCTGTGGTGCGTTGGCTTTTTTGCTTGATTTTTGCAGTTGAAGTACAGCAAAATTAATAATTTTTCTGATAATTCAGTGTGAGTCGCCTAACAATTGTTAAATATTTCTATATTTGAGGTGAATTTGTATGATTTAAGTTTTTGTTACATTTTAATCTGTACCTTTGACGGAATATTTGATAATGTTTGGTGTTACATAGAAGTAGTGTAATTTTATACTAAATTAGGTCAGAAACCTTAATTTGACATGGATAAATCTAAAGTAATTGAGTTGAATGATGTGGTGATCAGATTCTCTGGTGACTCGGGAGATGGTATGCAACTTGTTGGCACGCTGTTCTCTGACACTGCTGCGTTGGAGGGGAATGGAATATCTACCTTCCCTGACTACCCTGCAGAAATCCGTGCCCCACAGGGTACGATGGCTGGAGTCTCAGGATTTCAGGTTCATATCGGATCGGGTGTGGTGAACAACCCAGGCGACTATTGTGATGTGATGGTGGCGATGAATCCTGCCGCCTTGCGAGCCAATGCAATCTGGCTTAAGCATGGAGCAACGGTGATTGTTGATGGCGATATGTTTGATGAGAAGAGTTTGGTGAAGGCTGGTTTTGCCACCCTCGACCCAATTGAAGAGTTGGGGCTGGCGGACTACAATGTGGTGATGCCCAACATGACCTCAATGACACGCGAGGCTCTGAGTGGCCTGGAGCTAGATTCAAAGAGTGTTGTTAGGTGTAAGAATCTATTTGCCCTTGGAATATGCTTCTTTATTTATAACAAGACCCTCGACCACACTGAGAAGTATATAGATCAAAAGTTTGGTGCAAACAAGCCACTTTTGGCAACTGCAAACAAGTTGGCACTCAAGGCTGGGTATAATTATGCAGCAAATACCCACGCATTTGCCAACACCTTTGATGTGGTGGCTTCGAAAGAGATGCCAAAGGGTAAGTATCGTAATATTAATGGTAATCAGGCTACGGCGTGGGGCTTTATTGCAGCCTCGGAGAAGAGTGGATTGCCTCTGTTTTGTGGATCCTACCCAATTACCCCCGCCACAGTTATTCTGGAGGAGTTGGCAAAGAGAAAGGACTTGGGGGTGAGGACTCTGCAGGCAGAAGATGAGATTGCAGGTATCTGTACCTCTATTGGGGCGGCGTTTGCAGGTAACTTTGCGGTAACGACCACCTCAGGTCCGGGTCTTTCGCTCAAGAGTGAGGCACTGGGGTTGGCTGTGATGACAGAGTTGCCTCTGGTTGTGGTTGATGTGCGGCGTGGTGGACCCTCAACAGGGCTACCTACAAAAACTGAACAGAGTGACTTGAATCAGGCTCTTTGGGGTCGTAACGGCGAGTGCCCAATGGTGGTGATTGCCGCAAGCACCCCGAGCAACTGTTTTCACTACGCCTTTATGAGTGGAAAGATTGCCATGGAGCACATGACCCCTGTGTTGATGCTCAGTGACGGATTTATTGCCAATGGTAGCGAACCTTGGTTGATTCCCTCGATGAGTGATTATCCAGAGATTAAGCCGCCAATTATTAGCCAGGCTCCTGAGCAGGGCTATGCACCATATAAACGTGACCAGGTGAGGCTGGCCCGTTCGTGGGCTATCCCGGGAACGGCAGGTGTTGAGCATCGTGTTGGTGGTTTGGAGAAGGACTTTACTAGAGGTCATGTGTCTCATGATCCGATGAACCACCAACGAATGGTTGATATTAGAGCTGAAAAGGTGTTGAGGGTTCGCGATTTTATCCCAGTACAGAGTGTTGAGGGAGCTGATCATGGTGATCTACTGGTGGTTAGTTGGGGTGGAACCTATGGGCATATCTCAACGGCAGTAAAGGAGTTGAGCGATGAGGGCATGAGTATTTCTCACTGCCATTTCAACTACATTAATCCTCTACCTAGGGGGGTGCACGAGATTTTTTCTAAATTTAAGACTATCATCGTTTGTGAACTAAATTCTGGTCAGTTTGCAGACTACCTGAGGATTAATTTTCAGGAGTTTGAGTACCTTCAATTCAATAAGGTACAGGGGCTACCATTCACAATCAAGGAGCTTAAGGAGAAGTTTAACTCTCTGCCCAAAACCACTTTGCAGAGCCTGAATGATGCAATGCACCAGTTGAAGGAGAAGATCAAACATTTTAATCAGTAGCAGTTATGAGCGAGATAAAATATAAGTATACACCTCAGGATTTCAGAAGCGATCAAGAGGTGAAATGGTGTCCAGGGTGTGGTGATTACGCAATTTTGGCTGCTGCAACAAAGGCAATGCCTGAAGTGGCTGAGGCTTTGGGATATAGCCATGAGCGGTTTACGTTTGTGTCGGGAATTGGTTGTTCGTCGCGTTTCCCCTACTATATGAACACCTTTGGGTTTCATAGTATCCATGGGCGTGCTTCGGCCATTGCCACAGGCGTTAAGGTGGGCAATCCAAAGCTTACGGTTTGGGTCACCACAGGTGATGGAGACTCTTTGGCTATTGGAGGAAATCATTTTATTCATGCAGTTAGGCGTAATATTGACATCAATATTTTGCTGTTCAACAATGAAATTTATGGCCTTACAAAGGGACAGTATTCGCCCACTTCCAAGCTAGGTACGGTGACCAAAACCTCACCTATGGGTAGTATTGAGCACCCATTCAACCCAGGTGAGTTGGTTCTGGGGGCACGAGGTACTTTCTTTGCACGATCTATTGATGTTGATATTGAACTGACCAAGAACTGTATGGTGGCTGCGGCAAAGCATGATGGCACCTCGGTGGTTGAGATTCTTCAGAACTGTGTTATCTTTAATGATAAGACCTTCTCTGAGTTTGCAGCCGATAAGTCCACTCGTGCCGAGAACACCATTATCCTGAAACATGGGGAGAAGATGACCTTTGGAGCCGCTAACGATAAGGGTTTGGTGCAGTTGGGAATGAAACTTATGGTGGTTAAGATAGGAGAGGGTGGTGTTACTATTGATGATGTCATGGTTCACAATGTCCACGAGCCAAATCCAGGGGTGCACATGATGTTGGTGAATATGAAGTACCCCAACTATCCTGTGGCCATGGGTGTGATTCGTGCTGTGCCAGACTCGACTTATGATGGCAAAATTGAGGTTCAGGTTCAGACAATGAGGGAGAACCGAAGGATCACCCAGATGGACGACCTGCTCAATAGTGGTGAGACTTGGGATATTGTGTAGTAGGGTTAGTTGATTTTCTAGGACCCACGGTGTTTCGATGCTGTGGGTTTTATTGATTTTTAGAAACAGTTACTAATATACATTATCTAGAATGGCTAAAGTAAAGAAGGCATTTTTCTGTCGCAATTGTGGGCATGAGGCTGCCAAATGGATAGGTAAGTGTCCTGGTTGTGGAGAGTGGAACAGCTTTGTGGAGGAGATAATTCACAAACCTGCGAGTTCATCTAGTAGTGTTGTAGCAAAATTGATTGCGGCTAAACCGCAATTGATTAGGGATATAGCTGAACATGAGCACGAACGTATAGACCTCTCAAACATGGAGATTAATCGTGTTCTGGGAGGAGGATTGGTGCGTGGTTCGTTGGTGTTGTTGGGTGGCGAACCAGGGATTGGGAAGTCAACAATTAGCCTGCAAATAGCTATGAAAAGTAGCGGTTTGCGTACGCTCTATGTCTCGGGAGAGGAGTCTCCTCAGCAGATTAAGATGCGTGCCAATAGACTTGGTGGTGACTCAGACAACTGTCTGATCTATGCCGAGACGTTGCTGGAAAACATTGTGAATCAGATTGAAGACACCAAGCCCGATCTGGTGATCATCGACTCAATCCAGACAATTTACACCGACCTCCTGGACTCCTCGCCGGGCAGTGTGTCGCAGGTGAGGGAGTGTGCAGCAACGCTACTAAAGTATGCAAAGTCAACCAACACCTCCATATTTTTGATCGGTCATATCACCAAAGATGGCACCATTGCAGGACCCAAAATTCTGGAGCACATTGTTGATGTTGTACTTCAATTTGAGGGAGATAACAACAATATTTACAGGATTTTGAGAAGTATAAAGAACCGTTTTGGTGCCACCTTTGAGATTGGGGTTTTCGAGATGCGGGAGCAGGGGTTGATTGAGGTTGAGAATCCGTCTGAAATTTTGCTGTCTCATTATGACGAGCCTCTGAGTGGAATTGCGGTTGGGGCAACAGTCGATGGGATTCGGCCATATCTGATTGAGACACAGTCGCTGGTGAGTAATGCTGCCTATGGAACACCCCAAAGATCGACCACTGGTTTTGATGCCAAGCGGTTGAATATGTTGCTGGCAGTGTTGGAAAAACGGGTTGGAATGAAGATGTTTGCAAAGGATGTTTTTCTGAACTTTGCGGGAGGGTTCAAGATTTCGGATACGGGTTTGGATATGGCAGTTGTGGCGGCAATTATGTCGTCCTACTTCGACCGACCAATCGCCTCGGGGGTCTGTTGTGCTGGGGAGATTGGGCTGTCGGGTGAGGTTAGGCCAGCACCGCGAACTGAGCAGCGAATCAGTGAGGCCAAACGCCTAGGTTTCACCAAGATAATAGTCTCGGGTTATCTTCGAAAAAATATGCCCAAACCACCCAAGGGCATCGAAATTGTCTATGTAAATCGGATTGATGAGATTGCTCAGGCAATTTTCTAGGGGTTTGATTTTGGGTATTGGGGTAGATTAGAGAAGGGCTCTGCGGATGCAGAGCCCTTGTTTTGATTTGAGTGTCATTATTGATGACAATTCTTATTACCTAGGTTGTATTGTTACAAAAGTTGTTTTATTTGGCCTGATCTGAAAACCATCAAAGGAGCTACCGTTTAGTTGAACCAGGTAGTCTCCCGCATTTAACTCAATCTCAAACTTGGTGGTGTCTTCTAGTTTAATTCTATGAATTGGAATAGTCTGGTTCTGTATAGAGTATATTGAGATGGTCAGAAATGCTCTCCGTTCATAATCTATGTGTAGTTTGCCTGTGAAGTCGTCTATTTTGCAGGAAGAAAAGAACTATACACTAAGCAAAATTACGAGTGTGGCTGTGATTTTTTTCATCATAGTACTTTAGTTAATTGGCTTATTCAATTCATTTTTTCATGAAAATTATTAGTAGCCTAACATGGTCTAATTTCCGCCTGATTCCCATAGATTATACGGAATATTTTCATTGGTAAGTGTTATGGTTGTTGTCTCTCCCTCTTGAATTTGGAATGATGAATTATACAACTTAACACCATTTAAATAATAGAAATAATTTCCCGTATTTAGTCTAGCTCTATGCCCACTCTGCTTCAATAACATAACGTTGTAAATATTAGAGTATTCATTCTCCATGGGACAGATGTACAATTCTACATTTGTTAATCCTGAAGGGTAATTTATCACAAATATTCCAGTGCCGTTCTCCTCTTTTTTACATCCGCTTAGTATGGCAAGTACAAGCGACATTGCTAAAATTGCTGTAAATTTTCTCATAGTTGTTTTTTTTAGTATCCTTGTTTTTTAAGCAGTTCACCGTAGCTTAGTCCACCTACGTCGTATACATACTCATAATTATTATTAGGGTTATCCTCGTAGTTAATATTCCATCCTAGCATCTCCCCTTTTGCACATGATATCTTTACTGTTTTTATAATTGTTGATTCTGGGCTCCCATTCAACGGAGTTACTTATATTCCAAAGGTGATATTTAGTAACTGTTTAAAACTTTTTACTTCGGTCTTTTCGTCCCTGTTTTGTCTCTTTCAACTCTCATTTTTGTTCCATAGCTTTGGCTATGCAACTGCAAATGACAGTCAAAATAGCCTAAAACATGAACAAAAATCCTCTCGTTAAAAATTTTTAAACAGTTACTAAAAATTACATCTTGTCAACCTTCATAGTAAAATACTTATCAAAAAGCCAATCGAGCAAGTAGTTGACCCAAACTGCAGGATTGGCCTAAGAAACAAACCTGTTTTTGCCCAACATCTGGCAATTCGTAAGTTTAAACCCCTTAAATACCCTGCCTACAAAGCCCCAAAGGAGCCATGTAGATGTTTCTTGCTGCCCTTGCGGGGGGTGGGGGGGGCTATGTAAATATTTCTCATCATACCCAATTTTTTTTTGCACTATTTACTCTTCCGCACACAAGTTAGCGATTTTATTTTATTCAACAACCCAATTCTTGAAAAAATTAACATTAATTTAACTCTATCTTCCAAACGACACGGCCTTTATCCTCTTCACGGCCCCATCAACCACCTCTCGTTCAACAATACCTGTAATTACGTCGGCAGCATCGTGCCAGCGATTGGAACGATATTGACGACGGTAGGTGGTGAGGTGGTGGTGGAAGTCGGGCCATCGATTTGCCCAGTCCAGAGGCATTACGATGTTGCGGAGCACAGTTGCGGAGTTGGATAAGATGCGGGCCTCCTTGTTTGAACCCTGGTGAAACCAATCAATCCGTGCTAATGTAACACCCTTGGCAACTGCTCGTGCAAAGCCACGCCCTCCATTGTTGCTCTCCACCAGTGCGTTGCGGGTCATGTTGCGGTTCAGCATCTCTATGACCAACTGCTCTGTGACCTCCATGTGCTCACGTGAGTACACCAGATCGGTGATGTATACTCGCCCATCTCGCCCAACATCGTAGCACACCGAGCAGAGATAGTCATCGCCCATGTCGGCGGTGTCGGTGTAGTTGCCCCGTTTCACCACCTCAGTGGGGGGTAGGGAGTAGGTGGCAAAATGTTCTCCGTACAGCAACCCCTCCTTTGACGAGGGTCGCCCCTGGTACATGGCATCGAAACGCATTGGGTCGAGTCTCCGCTTGGCAACCAGTAGTTCAAGGCTGTGGCGTTCGCTCCAGAGAGGTTCGCCCTCGGTGCGTGGGTCGAGTTGAGTTGTGGGGGACTCCTTTATGGCCTCGAAGTTGAGTCGCAACCAGTGTGATGAGTCGGTGTTGTGGAGCTGAGCCCATGATTCGAGCTCCACGACTATCTCCTTGGATTCGATACGCCCAATCAGATCATCTTCGTGCCAGCGGGTGAAGACGATCAGCTCCGAGGAGTTGTTGTGCATACGTGTCTTGACAACCGAGGTGTACCACTCCCAGCAATTCTCGCGAACCAAAGGAGAGTTGGCCTCCATGGCATTTTTATAGAGGTCGTCGAGCAGAAAAATGTCTACCTGATTGCCTGTCAATGACCCATCTCTACCCACTGAGAGCAGCTCGCCACTGTGTCCAATGATCTCCACCTGGTCAGCTGTTCTGATGTGGCTTGTTTGACGCATTCCACTCTTTTTGATGGTGGTCTCTGGGAATAGTTCAGCATACTCTGTAGACTCAAGGATTCGTTGGGCTCGACGATTAAATTTCGAGGCCAGAGATGCACTGTATGAAGCGATGGCAACCCGTAGTTCGGGGTTGAGCCCTAGCATGTAGGTGGGCAGTAGGGTTGATGCCCCCATGGATTTGCCATGTTGAGGGGGCATTGTGATTATCAGACGACGTATGTGCCCATGGGCAAAGGCCTCTAAAACACGGTAGTAGCGTTGGTGAAAAGGGGTGAGGGAGAGAAATGGATAGACTTTTTGGGCAAATGTGGTGAAATCAATAATTTGGTGCATGGGTTTTGGTTTGGGTGTAGAAAAGAGTGCCCACTTGTTGTGGAGCACTCTTTAGATTTGGGTTTTTAGAATTTTTGGGAGTGAATCAATTTTTCAATTATTTTTGTTAGAACAACTCCTGAAGATACCTTTTAAGTTCTTGCCAACAAAAGTCATTTGCTTCAGCTCCTTGGTGTTGGGCAATTGTGTAGTCCCACCAGATTGGTACAATGTCGTTAATTTTGTGGTGATCTCCGGTTGGGTCTTCAATTTTTTGTTGGTATACTATTAGAGTGCACCTAAGCGATGAGTAGAACTCATTTGTGTCGAAATCAATGGTGCCGTTGTAGAAATTAGCACCCTCCAAGGCGTTGATTAGCCTCTCCGCCACATTTTTGTAGATATTTTCCGTGATTTCAATCATTTTGGTTCAGTTTTTGGATAAAAGTATAGTTTAATTGTTTGATTAAATTTCTACACATATTGATAAGTGGTTGAAATTATGCAATTTTGTAAAATAACTGGTTTTTTCAGAAAGTTTATATGGATTCACATTTCGAGATAATAATAAATTGTTTAACTTTGTAGTGCAAATATAGGGGTTATTATTCCAATTATTGTACTTTAAAATGCGGCAAAGATCAAAAATTTAATCTTTTATAATATGAATAATCGTTTAAAGCTGATTCGCAAGGATTTAGGTTTGACTCAAGAGGCACTTGCACAAGCTTTTGGGGTTGGTAAAAGTGCCTTGTCGATGATTGAGACGGGTAAAGCCTCTCTATCACAAAGGAATAAAAACATTTTAGTTCAAAAAATGAACGTAAACCTCTCGTGGCTCGACACCGGAAAGGGAGAAATGTATAGTGCAGTTCCAGCCCCTGACCGAAGAATCTCCACCGCAGCAACCAATGCCCCCTTGCAAAGTGTTCCGCTATACTCGCTTGAGGGCGGGGGTAGATTGGTGACGCTCTTCAATCAACCATCGGGTTACAGCCCAATTGATTACATCACAATTCCCAATTTGCCCGCGTGTGACGGTGCGATTTACACCGCGGGGGACAATATGTATCCGTTGTTGTCCAGCGGTGATATTATCCTGTACAAGAGGCTAAATGGTGTTGAAGATGTGTTTTGGGGAGATATGTACCTTCTCTCGGTTGATGTCAATGGAGAGGAGCGTATCACAGTAAACTACGTTCTGGAGTCGCGGCGTCCTGGGCGAGTGAAGTTGTTGAGCTTTAATACGCACTATGCTGAAATTGAGGTAGAAACAGACCGAATCAGAGCAATAGCCTTTGTAAAGGCAACAATCAGAATGAACACAATTCGATAGTCACCCACCCCCAAAAGTAAAACAGACACAGCTCCTTGGTCAGGCTGTGTCTGTTTTATATCGGTGAGATCTTGAATAATATTGCTTGATTAAGGGATCAAAAACTCATTAACCATCAGCCAGTCAGCCTCCTTATACCTTGCTGTTTGCTTCCATGGCCTGAACCTAACCTTCAGGTAGACCCTCTCTATACCCTCTGCAACAGTCACTTGTCGCCAGCCATAGATCCGATTCACTGTATCGCAGATAATCAAAACAGCATGTGATTGAGTCAATGGACCACAATCAATACTCCCCCCCTGGTTCAATGTTGCCTTGAAATTATATAACTTAACCTGGGTCTGGGCTGAATCTTTATTAGAGAGAATCCCGTCCCGAGCATCTGCCCATGAAGCCACCTTCCACTGAGTTGTGTCTGCATAGAAGCCATAGATGTAGGCTCCCCCTGCCTCAACTTCCTCGCCTTTATCTAGCTTCTGAACCAGGGGTGAGACAATGTATAAACAATTTGTCTTCACCTTTTTGCAGCCCACTGTCAGAAAGATTACAGCTGTGCAGATTATTAATATATTGCCAATTAGCCTCATAACCAAATTATTGAAATGTCTCTACTGTTATAAAATTCTCTAAAATTTCGCTCATACTCAGATTCAAAACTGGGTGAACAAACTCTCCATAAACCTCGCATAGAGGCGTAAGCACAAACTCCCGCTGGTTCATTCGAGGGTGGGGAATTGTCAACTTGGCACTCTCCACCACTAGTGATCCATAGAAAAGCAGATCTATATCCATCGTCCTTGAGCTATATCCACCCCTTGTGCCATCACCCTCAACCGCTCTATCTCGTCCCAATTCACTCTCAATCTGCTGCGTCACTGCTAAAACAGCCTCCGGACTCAACTCTGTATCAACTACAAACACCTGATTTAAGAACCGATCCTCAGATTCAAAACCCCAGGCCTCGCTCTCCAGGATAGAAGAGCGTCTGGTGATGTGACCAACACGCTGCTCAATCAACCCACCAACCACCTCAATAGCCCTCCCTACATCACCCAAATTGCCCCCCACAATAAAAACCACCCTCTCCATCACATCTTCACAATTAGTTTGCTGACAGTTAGTGCAAAGTGTGGAAAAATAACCCTAGGATTGCCATTCTGCCCAATCTGAACGATTGCCAACTCAATCTCCGCTACAAGTGGTTCAATATTGTGGTTGCCAATGAAAGGTGCAAACTTTGTGCAAAACTCCAACTCTGCACCCCACAGGTAGGAGATGTCAGGCAGACCCGCACTAATCATATAGCTATTTCGCAGCAACCTCACCGCATTTTGAAGCATCTGTTTCTGCTGTTCTCTTCCCAATTCTGCAGCCTTCTCTGCCCAGCCTAGAAGCTCCATGTGGCGGTCATTGTAGCTGAAACGCATCAGGTTCATAAACAGATCCAGATACTCCTGAGAGGATCCACTCTCCTGATCACCAACAAGCCTGCGTGCCTCGATCAAATTGCCCGCCGATAGTAACGAAATGCTCCTAGCTTTGGTAGGTTCAACACCTTGTCCAATCAGACTAGCCTCAATTTCTTGACTGTCAACCCTTCCCACCACAACCTCCTGTGTTCGTGAGACAATTGTTGGCAGAAGATGCTGCGAGGAGTTGCAAGCCAACAAGAATATAGTTTTGTCCCAAGGCTCCTCAAGTATCTTCAGAAGGGCATTCGAAGCCTCAGTCCGCATACGTTCAGCAAGCCAAATGATGACAATCTTATATTGGCCCTCAAATGACTTGAACGACAACTTGCGAATCACCTCATCTGACTCTGCCTTGCTGATTATCCCCTGTTGATTCTCTATGTTGATGGCACTATACCACATCTGCTCATCGAAGTATCCTGCCCAGTGTTCAATCAGTAACCTCCATTGCGGCAGGAAATAGTCGCTTGTGGGCTTGGTTGAACTGCCGCCCTTGGGCGAGTTCACGGGGTATACAAAGTGCAAGTCGGGGTGTACCAAACTGGCCATCTTCACGCACGACCCACAACTACCACAAGAGTCCCCATCAACCCTATTGGTGCAGTTCAGATACTGGGCATACGCCAGCATCAGAGCCAAAGTTCCATGCCCCTGCTGCCCCACAAACAGTTGGGCGTGGCTCACTCGTCCAGCATCGACACTCTTGCTAAGCATCGATTTCAACTGGTGATGACCTATAATATCGCTGAATTTCAATCTTTTATACTTGTAAAAATTTATCGTTAAACAGTTTTTTTATCACAAATACCACCTACAAAACCCCCGTTGATCCAAAACCCCCAACTCCACGTTCACTACCCCCCAACTCCTCCACAGGCTCCCACTCAATGCGCGTGAACTTTGAGACAACCATCTGAGCAATTCTCTCTCCTGGATTAATCAAGTACTCCTGAGCCGAAATATTTGCCAAAATGACACATATCTCACCTCGATAATCTGCATCGATTGTCCCAGGTGAGTTCAAAACGGTCACTCCATGTTTAGCTGCAAGTCCGCTGCGTGGTCTGATCTGAATCTCATAGCCTGGCTCCAACTCAACAAACAAACCCGTCGGTACCACCACTCGTGACAGTGGTTGCATTGACACACTCTCCAAAATGTTTGCTCTGATATCCAAACCTGCCGACAGTTGTGTGGCATATCGTGGCAGGTCATACGCCGACCGATTTACAATTTTAACCCTCATTTGATCTCTGTTTTAGAAGCTGTTTCTTAGTATCGATTTCACATCTAAGTAACTGATAATATATCATTTAATATTTGAAATTACTTATCTTCTCTCGCCAGATAACAAATATAACAAATATTGAGAGAAGTCCTGCATTTGCCATGTATCTAACTAATTGAGCCAATTCGCTGGTCAGTGCTCCAAGTCCATACAGCACCAGCCCCAGGGCAACATACTCGCCAATCCGCCTGAGGTCATAGGGGGTTGGGAAGTAGCGACGGTTGAGGTAGTAACTGATGCCGACCATCACAACACAGCAGATCAGCCTGGCCCAAGCCGAACCGTAGTAGCCCATGGTTGGTATTAAAATTATATTGAGCACCACCGTGAAAACCAAGCCAATGCCAGTTACATAGAGTGCAAACATCGTATTATCGGTCTGTTTGTACCAAAATGATAGATTGAGAACAACCCCCGAGAGGGTGTTGGCTACCAAAACAACAGGTAGAATATAAAGACCCTGCCGAAAATCTCCACCCAACAGCAGAGCAAAAATATCAATATACAAGGTGATACACAAGATCAAAAACAGAGAGATAATAATAAAATACTTCAGTGCCTCAGCGTTGATCCGTACAAAATCGTCTCGATTGAACTTCGAAAGGAAGAATGGTTCAGCAGCCAGCCGATACATCTGCGTGAATAGCACCAACACCAACCCAACCTTCACCACCGCACCATAGATACCCAGAGCACTCATTGCCTCACCCGCGGGCATCAGGTACTTTATCATCTGCCGATCGATGAAGTCATTGGCAGTACCAGCAATGCCACTAGCCAACAGTGGTAGGCAGTAGATCAAAATGGTTCTCAGTAGGCTCCAGTGGATCTTGAACCTCGTCCCCACACAACCAGGGATAAGCATCAATAGTGCCACTGCACTCGAAATTAGGTTGGCAACCAAAAAATAGCCAGCTCCAAATTCAGGATAGTATATCAAAGAAAAAAGACCTCCATCTGCCGCCAGACTGGGAAGTAGAGAGTAGAAAAATAGTGCCAAGACCACATTCACCACCACCGAAACAACCCTAATTGTAACATAGGCACGGGCCTTGCCCTGTTGTCGCAGACGTGCGAATGGGATTGCAGATATCACATCAAAACCTATGATTGCCGCCACTATCATAACGTATGATGGGTGGTCACCATAACCCATTACATCTGCAATTGGGTCGTTGAAGATCAGAACCAGGGACACAAAAACAATTGCAAGATAACTCACAGCTCCCCAGGTTGTTGAAAAAACCTCATCTCGCCTCTGCGGATTTTCTGCTTGCCCTGCAAACCTAAAGTACCCAGTCTCCATGCCCATGGTCAGAATAACCATCGCAAATGGAATTATGGCATACATATCGGTTATCACCCCATACTCGGCTGTGGTCATGATACGAGTCAGGTAGGGTACCAACAAAAAGTTTAGTAACCTTGCTACTATTGTACTAATCCCATAAATTGCAGTTTGCCCTGCTAGTGCTCTCAACATCAATAGTTGGTTTCTCTACTTGATAAAATATAACATTAAATATTATTTTTTACTTATAACCGCAAATTTAGTCACAATCTACGAGATTCCAACTCATCTAGTACTTAATTTTGGGACAAAATATATTCTCCTGGCTGAGAATCATTTCCAACGCTCTACCTCTCTTTGAGGGGGGTGAATTTTTTGCTCTCCGCAACATTTTTGTATGCAGGGCGGATAATGCGTCTACTGTCAAAATTCAACTCCTCAATGCGGTGAGAGACCCAACCAGTGATTCTACTCATGGCAAACAGTGGTGTGAAGACCTCATCTGGTAGTCCAATCATCTCGTAGACAAACCCAGAGTAGAAGTCAACATTGGCACAAACCTGCTTGTTGACCTTGTCGCCTTTGAAGCCCATAAATGTCTTCACTGCCCGCTCCTCCAACAGTTCCAGGAATGCAAACTCCCTCTCCAGTCCCTTCTCCTTGCTCAATTTGCGAGCCATCTCCTTGAGCAACAGTGCTCGAGGGTCGGATATTGTATAGACTGCATGCCCAATTCCGTAGATCAAGCCTTTGCCGTTGTAGGCCTCCTTGTTAAGTATTTTTGTAAAGTAACCATCAATCTCCTTTACGTCTTTCCAGTTCTTAATGTTCTCCTTCAGGTGGTTGAACATCTTCATCACTGCCAAATTTGCCCCACCGTGTAGTGGTCCCTTGAGTGATCCGATACCCGCGGCAATGGCAGAGTAGGTGTCGGTGGCCGATGAACTGATAACCCTCACAGTGAAGGTTGAGTTGTTACCCCCTCCGTGCTCAGCGTGTAGAATAAGCGATAGATCGAGAATCTTTGCCTCCAACTCCGTAAACTCGCCCTTGAGCATGTATAGGAAATTTTCGGCTATTGAGTACTCTTCTTTTGGGTGGCGAATATTGAGAGATAAGCCCAATTGGCTGTGCCTCATGATGTTGTAGGCATAGGCGATAATGGCGGGAAACTTTGCAATCAAATGGAGTGATTGACGCATCAAATTATCTCTACTGATATCGTCGGGATTCTCATCAAAGGTGTACATCTCCAACACCGAACGAGACAGAATATTCATGATATCATTTCCCTCCAAGTCAAGGATATTCATCTTAGTCTTCTGCTCCAGAGCCATAAAGGTGTTGAGCATAGTTGAAAACTGTCGCTCCTCCTCATGGTCGGGAAGGTAACCAGATAGAAGCAAAAACGCAGTCTCCTCGAAGCCAAATCGGTTCTCGGCCTGAAAACCCTTAACCAGATCCTCCACATCGATGCCACGATAGACCAGCTTGCCAGGTACGGCTTTGAGACCACCGTCTGCAATTCGTTCATATCCAACCACATCGCCAACCTTTGTCAAGCCCACAAGTACTCCCGAGTGGTCGTCGTTTCGAAGTCCACGCTTCACTCCAAATTTTGTGAATAGAGCCTTATCAATGTTGCTCGTTGTCTTGATCGACTCTGAGAGCTTGTATATTAAATAGTCCTGTTTCATAACTTTCTTGGTTTTAGTTAATTTTGTTGATCTTCAAAAATAGTCTGTTAGTCGCACTGAGGTGTTGGAACTGATCCATTTATGTGAGCTACTATCTCGTCTCTAAATTCGGTTGTGGTCAATGTCTTACCATTGGTCATGAATCGAGCCAGATCATTTGTCGCCCGTCCACTCTCAAAGGAGTGTTCAAGTGCCTGCTCAATCAGAACCGCAGCCTCGCTCCAACCCATATACTGAAGCATCATCACTGCCGAGAGTAGCAACGAGCATGGGTTAACCCGGTTCTGCCCAACCATGCGTGGTGCTGTTCCATGTGTTGCCTCAAAAATTGCGTGACCCGTCAAGTAGTTGAGGTTGGCACCAGGAGCGATACCAATGCCACCCACCATTGCAGCAAGTTGGTCTGAGAGGTAGTCTCCATTAAGGTTTAGAGTTGCAATCACGCTGTAATTCTCAGGACGAAGCAGGGTTGCCTGCAACATAGCATCAGTGATTACATCGTTGATAATTAGTTTACCCTCAGATTTTGCCCTCTCCTGTGCCTGTTCTGCAGCCTCACGACCATGGCTCTTGGCAATTTGGTCATATTCGGGGAGAGTAAATACTTTATCACCAAACTCTGCTTGGGCCAATTCATAGCCCCATTTTTTGAATCCTCCCTCGGTGAACTTCATTATATTGCCCTTGTGGACAATTGTCAAGGTTGGTAGTTTACGCTCCAAGGCGTATTCAATCGCTGCTCTTACCAGACGTTGCGTCCCTTCAACCGACACATTTTTTACACCAAACGATGAGGTCTCGGGGAATCGGATAGCCTTCACACCCATTTCATCGATCAAAAAACGTTTGAACTTGTCCGCCTCTGCTGTACCCTCCATCCATTCAATACCAGAGTATATATCTTCTGTATTTTCTCGAAAAATGTGCGTATCAACGTTTTGTGGCCGTTTAACTGGCGATTCAACCCCTCGATACCAGCGTACAGGGCGTAGGCATACGTATAGATCGAGTTCCTGACGCAGAGCAACATTCAACGACCGCAATCCACCACCAATAGGGGTGGTCAAGGGGCCCTTTATTCCAACCAATTGCTCCCGAAATATATCTATCGTTGCCCGTGGCAACCACTCTCCAGTCTGTTCAAAGGCCTTCTCGCCTGCCATCACCTCGAGCCACTCGATTTGTCGGATCTGACCATAAGCTGCCCTCACTGCCGCATTGACAATGGCTTGGGTTGCATCGGTGATCTCGGGGCCAATACCATCTCCCTCAATAAAAGGGATCGTTGGGTTGTTGGGGACTATCAGTTGTCCCGATTTTATCTCTATTTTTGCCATGTTTTTTTCTTGTTTTTATTTTCCAATGTTCAGTGCCGAACCAGCCTTAAACCACTCGATTTGAAGTGGATTGTAGGTGTGTTGCACCTCAATTTGCTCCATGGTTCCATCTTCATGGTGTATGTTCATGCACAGATTTTTGCCCTCGGTCATCTCAGAGAGACCAATCAGCGACAGACGATCACTCTCCAGAATCCTATCATAGTCAAATGGATTGGCAAATGTCAGGGCAAGCATACCCCTGCTTCTTCAGGGTTTGTCTCGTGGATCCTTGCAAAGGATTTTGCAAGAATCGCCCTAACCCACAGAAACCGCGGCTCCATTGCCGCATGTTCACGACTTGAGCCCTCACCATAGTTCTGCTCCGTGACCACAATCGAGCTTATCCCTGCGGCTTTGTAAGCCCTAGCTACTGACGACACAGTGTCATATTTGCCCGTCAGTTGGTTCAGAACACTGTTTGTTTGAGAGTTGTAATCATTCACCGCCCCCATTAACATATTGTCCGAAATGTTGCCCAGGTGACCCCTGAAACGCAACCAGGCTCCAGCCATTGAAATGTGGTCAGTGGTGCACTTGCCGCGAACCTTGATCAGTACTGGCATGGAGAGAATGTCCTCTCCGTCCCAGGGCTTGAACGGCTCTAGAAGTTGGAGGCGGCTAGATGTTGGGTCCATCTGAATACCCCCTTCTTGACTGCCAGTAGGTTCAATATACCCTAGATTCTTGGACTCCATGCCACGAGAGGGAAGTGCCTCTGACGATGGTTCAGCTAGCCTGACAGCCACCCCCTGCCGATTGATCAGGGTGTCTGTGATGGGATTAAAACAGAGATCGCCTGCAATGGTAAGAGCCGTAACAATCTCGGGCGAAGCCACAAAAGCACGAGTATTGGGGTTGTTATCATTGCGTTTTGCAAAGTTGCGATTGAACGAGTTTATGATCGAATTGGGACGGTCTTTGCCCTCAATATGTCTCTTCCACTGCCCAATACATGGACCACAAGCGTTGGTCATCACAACAGCACCCATGGCCTGAAGATCGTCAATAAACCCATCTCGTTTGGCAGTGTTAAAGACCTGCTCAGAACCTGGATTGATGATAAATTGTGCCTTAACCTCAAGATCCAACTCTTTCACTTGACGAGCAATTGAGGCAGCTCGCCCCATGTCTTGGTACGAGGAGTTGGTGCATGAACCAACCAACCCAACTTCCAGTTTGCGTGGATAGTTGTTAGTCTTTACGGCAGCAGCAAATTCGGAGATGGGGTATGATATATCAGGGCTGTATGGGCCATTGATGTGTGGCTCAAGTAGGGATAGGTCAATTTCGATCACGCGATCGTAATATTTTTTCTGAGTCTGCTCCACCTCACTATCTGCAGCAAGCGTGAGTGCAATCTTCTCGGCCATCATGGC
>JAGWCC010001506.1:0-22985 GCA_022651775.1 Drusus annulatus
AGCGCGGGGGCACGCAACTACTTGTTACTGCGCGATCGAAATTGACTGGATGCACTACGTTGTTTTGTGGTGCACGGCGAAGGGTGGCCTGAAAAAATATGCCAAAATTATATCCGCAATTTTTTGTTTGGTTTTCGTATTTGTTTAACACTCGCGTTCCTAACGGGGGTCTAATGTGCCCTTTTGAACGAGAGTTTTGCGCGATATTTTGGATATTTTTTTTATACACATTTTTACACTTGCCAATTCAACGATTAACATAGTCATAACATGTGTGTAAGAATGAACCTCTCTTATATCTTACCTTTTTGTTTTTCATTGCTCACATTATTTGCGTTATGATATCATATATAATGCGTCACACTACTTCAGTTTGTCCTCATATAACTCCTTCGGATATATAATACCTTGTCTATATGTAAGGTGTAAATAAATGTTTAGTTTCTTTTTTTGCACTATGCATGTATCTACAATATTTTTATATCATTCATATCTTTATGTATTTGGTGAACAACTGTTTTTATGAGATCTTTGTTAAATACATAGCCTGTTCAAAAGATAAGATGAATTTGGAATTTTCGCGGGCTGTGTACATTCGATTATCGATTTTTTTTTGTTTGTTATGTCGATTATCCATTTTTTTTCAAAAGTAAAAAAATCGAAGAACACACAAAAACATGACTAACCTTTCCAGTTGTCAAAAACAAACCACTAATCCAAAATGGCTGATAATGCTAACCTATGATAAACATATGTGTACCAACATAACAAAAAATATATCGATAATCGGATGTACACAGCCCGCGAAAATTCAAAATTCACCTTTTCTTTTGAACAGGCCTCGTAAATTAATATTATGAATATGCTTCTCTCTGATTATTACCATAAACAAACTTTTCTTTTTTTTTTTAAAGAAAGACAAACTTTTCTGGGATACGAATAACCTGACAATATTTGAAAAATTCATACTGCCATCATAATAAGCGGGAGATGTTGCTTGTGCAATGGTGGAGGACTTAGCTAGCAGAGGAATTGAATCCATGACGCCCTGGTGGGAATCCGATGCGTTTGTCCATTTAGCTACTAACCGGCTTTAATAAGCAGGATCAAATGGGGTAGGTATGTCACCCCCCGGATCGTACGTTTTAGTTTTACTTTTAGGTACGTAAGAGTTGAAGGTGGAACTTTCAAATATCGATGTAATTGGGAAACTCTCATCTATTTTGGGTCTTCCAGGGCTAACCGGATGGCTTTATTATGAAATTTTGATAAATAAAATTGTAACATTCGGAAGCGTATGCGCAGATGTGGCTGGTACTTTTTTTTTTTTTTTTTTTTATTCTTTATTCTTGTTAAGAAATATATAAAAAAATAAGGGTTCAGTCCAAGTCTGTCTCGCTAGGATGGACCTGTGTTGAGACAGACGAAGAAGTACATACATGAAAAGAATATTAAATGTTATACATTAATAAAAAGTAACAGTAAAATAAAATAACAGTAAAAATAAAAAGAAACATAAACTAAAAGTACCAAAAAGTAAAAAGAGGAAAAGAAATCTTGTACATACAATACAAAAATAAAACAAAATAAAACAAAGTCACTCCCTATGGGTGCTGAATTTTATAGATGTTGTAAAAAAAGTTAATAATAAAATAAGAGGGAAAAGAAAAGTGAGACTAAATAAATAAGAGAAGCCATAACGTCTAAGTAGGTGGTTTACATTTTTTGATTTTTGTATCATTATTACAATTTTCTATTTTCTGTTTGTAGTAAGTCTCTTTAGCCTTTCTGATTATTTGGGTACATATGTTTCTATATCTCTTATAAAAGTTAAAGAGTTGAATATCATAAGGATTGTTAATAGTCTTTTTGTGAAGCTTATTACGCTTACGGATAGAGTTTGAAATAGTGTTGTTCATCCATGGTTTAATTGGTATTATGTTATTAAGTATATGTTTTACAATTATATTTGTTTGTTGGTTAATGATAATCATTTTGTTTAGAGTGCATTGAAGTACTATGGTGATCATAGCCATTCAACATTTTAGGTACATAATTTTATTATAGCCAACATTCAGTAAGAATAAGAATATGAAAAGAGGTTCCAATATTATCCAGTTGAGATTGAGAATTCATCAAAATTCTTGGAAATAGATCTTATATTTTGATGTAGGATTTGAAGAGAGAATAAGTTAGTTTGGAGTAAAGTTTTACAGAAATTAGGATTTGACGTTCTATAATTAGTGATTAAAGCCATTTTACGTACACATTTGATTATATTACAAGATTAGTTATTAGGAGTGTATGGGCGAAGACTAAACAATTTTGTTTAAGTCTTCTTGATGTTTGATGTATACTATTTTACCATTTTCTGTTTTCCTAGACATAATTTTACCTTCCTTGTACCACGTGAATTTATATCCCATCTTTTTTTGCTTGCTCTTTTTTTTGTATGCCATAGTAATTCTTTGAAAAAAAGATCCCATGACTTCATTTAAGTAAATTTTGCTAAAGGCTAGGTCTTTCAAGATTTGAGTGTTTATATTTTTTTTGTTTTTTAACAGTAGGTTTCTTTTGGATGGGTCCTTCAGTTTAGCAAAGATTTTCGACGGTGCGTTTGGTCGTTTGTCTACATTCCTCCTGGTCTCAATTATATACTTACTTGGTCTCAATTTATACTTACGTACTTGTATTTAGTTTCGACCTTACTGTTGACTAGAGGTAATCGATATTCCTGTACCGGTTAAAATTAAGCGGTTCCAAGCCGGTCACTGGAACCGTCGATATTATTTCTTCGAGAAACCGGTTTCTATTTTTCGCAAATAAAAATGGCGAATATCCACTTAATGCTTTTTGGCAAGAAAATTCTTACGGAAACCAGTATTTGGTGAGAAATAAGGAACCGGTTCCAACAGCTCCAGTGTTTTTTGTTCCCAGAATATCGCTAACAACCCCCAATGAAATGAAAAATAAATCATAGGACTCCTTTCTTAATAATATAAACATTGACTTTTTGATATAAAAATCTTCTTCGTTGAGCTTTTCCAGCACAGAAACCGGTTCCAAAAATAACTGGATAAATAACCGGTTTCTCGCCAGTCGCCGGTAACTGGAACCGCAGTGACACCCAATTTCCGATATCAACCATCCCTACTGTTGACTTGTAAATTAGAGTTTTTATCTAGGAGTAACAATATATGGAGAGCGAGCTAATTATTTTTATCCAACCTATACAAATTTGGGATAAATCACTTTCTCCGGGTTTTTACGTCGTACACCATGAGAAAGAAAGAGACAGCAAAATTTCCCAAATTATCACACCGCTTTAAATTATTGTAAGGATGTTCTTCGTGTCCCGCGTCTCCGTTGACTCCGCCCACACGTTTTGATATGCGACATAAGTCGACGGTTTTTTAGGTTATATGCTATATTGTAAAAAAGTGGTTATACGAATAAACAAAACATTATGTCGACATGTGCTATGAATGGATGTATAAATACCCTAGCCCTAGTCCCGCCCAGGTCTAGCCGAGTCCGGCAAAGCTCATCAAAACTGACTGCAGCAGCGCTCTCTCTTGTATATTATTGCTCGGAGGTATTTATCGGTCACCCAGTACAAGACCAACACTCGAACACAAGTATCGTCATGAATACAATCCCATCAAAACGTTGGTACAGAGTGTATAGACTATCGACATCGCGCTCGGCTCGGGTCTCTCCGGCGGGGGAGGGGAAGGAGAACGAGAACGCATCACTGTCCGACTGACGGTGAGGCTGTGATCAATTAGAGCAAAGGGGAAGAGCGGGGGGCGGTGATTTTATGATGCATGCTTTTTGGAAATGACCTTTTTTCCATTTTATTTGGTAGGGGTTATATTAATGAAAAGATAAAATATGTATGAGTGTTTTGTGGGCTTGTGAGTGTGCCCGAATTGAGCTCATTTTTCCTTACTTCGGCCGAAGTTGATTTGACATCTTCAAATGTCGAAATTTTTTCTTGATCACTCTACTAATTATGGTGGATTCACACCAACGTCCGGATCCGCTCAGTGACGATACTGTTCCGCATGAGAGCTGATTGATATGGTATAAATATATATCAAGTAGTATGTGCCAAGACAAAGTTGTGTGGCAGTATATCCCCTCTGCCCACCCTTGTGATATTTAAATACTTAGTTAGTTAAATAATTATTTTGATGTGTAAAAATACTTACATCGCAGATTTTTTTTTATTAAAAACCATTTTTTTATCACTAAAAATATTTTATTACATATATATATATTTATACACATGATTTTTATCCAGTAAAGAACTTTTCCCTAAGAAAACACTAATGTAAAAATAAACTCAGTCAAGTAAATAAAACCATCAGATGGTGATAGTAATAAGGCCTAATGAGCCGCAGTACTAGTTAGATAGACATTATGAGGGGTATTTGTATAAGCCCCAGCTAGTTAGCAGAGGATTACGAAAGAATCCATAAAATAAAAATAAAAAAACCATCCCTAGTAAATGGACCTCAAGAAGTTTTAAGGCTGATTCACACCAACGTCCGGATCCGCTCAGTGACGATACTGTTCCGCAAGAGAGCTTATTGATATGGTATGAATATCAATCAAGGAGTATGTGCCGAGACAAAGTTGTATGGCAGTATATCCTTCTGCCCACCCTTGTGATATTTAACTACTTAGTTAGTTAAATAATTATTTTGAAGTGTAAAAATACTTACAACGCAGATTTTTTTTTTTTTAACCATTTTTTTTTACTGAATAATATTTTAAATAATTAATAAATTTAACTAATAGCCAGGTATATCCCAACCTTTCTATATCCCTCTTTCCCATATCCTTTCCGTCCCCTCCTCAAAGGCTGTGCGAGGGAGTCCGGTCCTGCAACCGACGGAGGCCGCTGATGAAGCGAATAAGACAAGGGTAAGAAGATGGAATAATTTTTCTATCGATACAAATAATATCCTTTTCCTTGTTCAAACATCCCTCCCACACTTTCTCTCACAATCTCCTCTTACCACCCACAATCCCCCCTCGCCGCCCATAATCACCCCCCTCCCTGCAATACTGGAAACTCGCAGCACTCGCGGCACTGACAGGGGGAGTGTGGGTTACTATTGCCCTGTGTGTAGCACAGCTGTGCCTGTGTGGGCGTCGGGGGGGATTGTGGTGTTATCCGTGGGGGGGTGGGAGTTAGTGGTAGAAAGGGGCGGTGTGGTCGGCCGGGTAGGGTCAGTGCCGTTGCATCCGCCAGTCTGCGAATCTTCTGGGCTGGTGGGAGAAGGTCTATAAGCTTGTACGGTTAGAATTTTTTCCCAAAAAATTTTTAGTTAATGAATACTGCACATAAGGCCCAGCTGCTCTAGTGAGCCAGTGAGACTGAGATCCCCGATTGGGGTATGTTGTGAGGCTGAAGGTAGTGGGGAGGGGAAGGATATGCGGAAGAGGAAAATTGAGAAGTGCCTGGCTATTCAGATCCGGTCACCAAACACGGCTAAAGAAAATTAAACACAATTCAAGCAATGTTTCGATTCTGAACGGTGGTCTTTCACCAGGGCGATTCTTGAAGTATTAACTTTAACCGTTATCTTTAGCCGTTTTTCCGCAGGGGTAGGCAGAGAGGACGGACCGCCATACAACACACTCTGTCTTGGCACACACTCCTCGCTTCATTTACATTCATACATACTCTTCTGTTATTCTGTCTCTTGACATGGGCTGACTCAAGTATTTGATTCACTCGATAGTGCTATGTTGTCTTCCTCGAGCGTCCCTGACTTCTTCTTCCATTCTCTTTCGCGTCACATATACATATATATATATATATATATATATCACACTCCTTTCTTTGTGCATCCGTTCCACATGCCCAAACCATCTAAGCGTCTCTTTCTTGATCCAATTCATTACGCTTACGTCAGCCTTGCGTTATTTCCGGATACCTACATTTTCAACACCGTCACACAAGGTTATACCGCACATACGTCTCAGGGATTTTATTTTTACAGCATTCAGTTTACTTCCATCCTTCTTCTGCCAGTTCCATGCCTCACTGCCATACATCAGGGTTGATGTAGCCTACCCATTGTGGACTGTTAGCTTCGCTTCCTTAGAGAATTCCATTAATTGCTTCACCCTGGTAAAAATAATTAGTATATAATTATTATTATAAATTATTATTATTCAGCATAATTACTGTTATTATTATTTCAGTATCGAACCAATATAAAATCAGATAAACATAACTTAACCTGTTATTTGTCATCACCCTTCCAACCTCAGAGCAATAATATACCAATAGGGAGCGCTAGTGTAGTCAGTATTGATGATGTTTGCCTGACTGAGGCTTGGCTAGGGCTAGGGTACACATCCATTCTTGGAGTAACAATGTATGGAGAGAGAGCTAATTCTTTTTACCCAACCTATACAAACTTGCGATAAATCACTTTCTATCCGGGTTTTTATGTCGTACACCATGAGAGAGAAAGAGACAACAAATATAATACTCCGCTTCTACGTACTGTCACGATGATCTTGGGCTTCTGGGTCGCCGCGGGACTCCGCCCACATGTTTTTATCATGCCACTAAACTTGACACAACTAATCGGTTTTTTAGGTTATGCTATATTTTTGTTGGTAATAATACTGTGAAAAAGTGGTTATACGAATTAACAAAAACATTATGTCGATATGTGATATGAATGGATGTAGAAAATACCATAGACTTAGTCTTAGCCACGCCCAGGTCCGCCGAGTCAGGTAAAAATCATCAAAAACTGACTACACTGCCTTGGATAGATACCACTCTATATACTCTAAGCATCCGATTATACCATAGCACATGTCGACATTATGTTTTTGTTTATTTGTGCAACCACTTTTTCGCAGTATTGTTATCAACAAAAATGTAGGATATAACCGAAAATCCGTTGAGTTCCGTCCTGTTATGTCGCATAACAAAGAGAACATGCTTACAGACCTAAAAGCGGAGCTATATTGTGTGACAACTTGCCTTATCTCTTTCTCTCTCGCGGTTTACGACGTAAAAACCCGAAGAAAGTGATTTATCGTAAATTTGTATAGGTTGGGTAAAAATGTTTAGCTCTCTCTCCATATAGGATATTCTTGCACTGAGATTGTAATCGTATAGAACGGCATGCATTTTCCGCTAATTTTCCCGAACAATTTTTGAAACCCTCCAAAAAAAGGTCGTAACAACTCCAACTTACCCTTCCATAGTCATACAACAGCTTCCTCCCTTTCGATAGATGCTAATTATCTGCACCATTTACTTGACCCCTGATCAAAACTCGTCTTCATGCAAAACAAACATTATTATTAAAAAGGGAATTATTTGAATAATGCAATAATATTAATGTTTACTATAATGGTTTGACTTTTTTTACTATGTTGTTATAATTTGTCTAGTTCGGATAATCTAACCTGTAGATTGCTTTTCTATGACCTATCCCGACTGCATCGAGTAATTTGTTCAGTAAAGGTTTTTGAAGGAATGAGCAAATGATCACTGATAAAAACAGCATTGAAATAGCTTAGTCTAGATATGTCCCCTACTGATTATTGGCAATCGAATGCAAAAATAAATAGGCCCATCGATATATGTACGTACAATGACGTTACATAAAAATATAGACACGTTGTAGCGCTCTCGAAGTGGCAAGCAATAATCACGCTAGTTGGTGTGATCGGTGTTTAAGCCGATTTAGTATTAAACGGTCACGCGTCGCTTGAGGTCGTTTCAAGCAAGTATGGAAGCGGTCCGAACTTCGGATCTGTTTCGTTCATACACATATATTCTACGAATGTCTATCTTTGTCATACATGACCGATATTTGAATGATGAATTTACTGGTGACGTGTGTGTTTTGCTCGCCACATTTTGTGTTAATATTCTAAGGTTATAACGTGTCTATATATATAACGTCATTTTGTACGTATGTATTAATAGTAGGAATGAAAAGAAATTTAGTATTTAAATTCGGATTTGTTTTCAATTGTTTTATATAATTGACGCACCAGAGTCCCAACTGCTCCAAATCGTCTAGAAGCAGTGAGACTAGGGCATCCCCAATTAGGGTAGTTGTGAGGCTGAAGGTAGTGGGGAAGGACGGGATATAAGGGAAGAGGAAGGTTAGGAAGAACCTAAATATTCAGATCTGGTCACCGAACACGGATAAAGCCATTTCAAGCAACTTTTTCGATTCTGAATGGTGGTCATTGAAACGTTTGTTGAAATGGCTCTAGCCGTATTTGATGACGAGATCTAAATAGCCTGGTACTCTCAAACTTCCTCTTCCCCATCTCGTTCCCCTCCTCGCTACCTTCAGGCTCACAACATACTCTAATTGGGGATGTCATAGTGTCACTGGACTCTTGTGCAGTATTCACTGTAAAAAAAATAATAAATAAATTGACGTGTTTGATGACCAGACCTGAATATTCAGGTACTTTCAAACCCTCCTCTTCCCCATCTCCTTTCCAGTACCACTACCTTCAGCCTCACAATACACCGAAATAATTGAGGATGCCATAGTCACACTGGCTACTCATCGCTGGGACTCTATTGCGGTATCACTTTTAAAAACGATATAATCGGTACATCCGTAAAAATCTAGAAAATTCCGATGTATATTAACTAAACACCCCTTTCTGCGAACAACTACCCCCCCCCTGTTCCCCCCGGTCCCACCCCCCGGCAACTGTGCCACCCAGTACCTTCCCTCTCTCCCCCCGGCCAGCGAGCGCTGCACCGAGCTTCAGTTCCACCGCGGACCCCGGCCGGCGCAGTACCCAGCCGAACGCCCCCCGCACTTGACTCCGAAGTCGACCGCCGGGCCGAGCAATCTCCAATCGCACACGAAACTCTAATGCATTATACCAGTATTGAGTAGATCTGTGTACGTTTGAGCCAAAACAGATGTTTTTTTGGAGATTTTTCGTGCGTTTTTCTGATCTTTCGTGCATTCGGTACAGTCTCTTTGTGTCGATGCATTTAGGTCATATACGGATGTATTTTGCAGATGACCAAAAGAGCATTCTCCGCGAATTTTAAAGGTAGGTACATTAATGCAATAATAATTATTATAAATGATGAAAACTTGGAGGATGAATTTATGTATTTAGGAATAATGTTTACGAGAGACGGAAAGGCTGATAAGGATATTGAAAGAAGGGCGAATGCAGGAAACTCCATTCATGAAAGACTTAACGCTGTTGTCGCAAATAAGAAATTGTCCGAAGAAGCGAAGTTAGCAGTCCACAACTTGACCGGTCGGTAGCTGAGTGGACAAACGCGTCGGATTCCCACACGGGCGTCGTGGGTTCGATTCCTCTGCTGGCTAAGTCCTCCGTCATCATTACACAAGCAAAATCTTCCGTTTCTTATGGTGGCGGTAGGAGTTTTTCAAATATTGTCAGGTTATTCGTAACCCGGGAATGTTTGTCTTTCTAAAAAAAAAATAAATTAAAAAAACAATGGAGTGCTTATACCATACCAACCCTGATGTATGGCAGTGAGGCATGGAACTGGTAGAGAAAGGATGAAGTAGACAATGCTGTAGAAATGAGATCCCCGAGACGTATGTGCGATAAAACTATGTATGACCGTATTAAAAATGTGGATATCCGGAAAGAATGCAAGGCTAATGTGAGCGTAATGAATAGGTCCAAGAAATAGACGCTTAAAAGAAAGGAGTGTGAATAGAATATATGATGCGAAAGTGAATGGAAGAGGAAGACGAGGACGCCTGAGGAAGACATGGCACGATCAAGTAAATCAAATACTTGAATCGGGTCATGTGAAGAGTCAGAATAACAGAAGAGTATGTATAAGACGATGTATGAATGTGAATGAAGCAAGGAGTGTGTGCCAAGACAGAGTTCTATGGCGCTCTGTCCTCTGCCTATCCTTGCGTGGAAACTTTGTGATGGTTAGTTTAGTTAGTCATGACCGACCGGTTTCGCTTAGCCTAAGCATCATCAGGGTTCAAAATTAAACTAAACTAAAAATACATATTGTGTGGTTATATATACTCATACATACAGAGGGAGAACAAAAAGAGAATAGTAATAAAATAAAAGAACAACATTTAAATGTATTTATTCTTTTTTATTTTATATTCTGTTTTCACTCTGTATGTATTTTTTGTTTAAGTTTGATTTTGTACCCTGATGATGCTTAGGCTAAGCAAAACAAGCGGGTCAGTTATAAACAAAAATTAAAAAAACGTCTTGTACAAAGTTATTTTTTAATTTAATTAGCCATGTTTTAGTTTTTCAATGCACTTTCCTCGCGATTACAGTTAGAATATTACTTACCAGACGTAACAGCTGTTATTCTTCGTGTAATTTCTTTATTGTGATTTGACGGCCTGCACGGTCGAGTGGTGAGACACTCGACTGCGAATCCAAAGGTCGCGGGTTCAAACCCGGCGTGCGCCAATAACTTTTATTCAATTAATATGTGTTATAACACATTTAATTCATATAAAAATAATAACAAGTATATTTGCGGCACGTTCCAGAGTGGTAGATAGTCTAAGTATCGCCCTGGTGAAAGACCACCATTCAGAATCGAAACGTTGCTTGAAATGGCTTTAGCCGTGTTTGGTGACCAGATCTGAATAGCCAGGTACTTCCCAACCTTCCTCTTCCTAATCTCCTTCCCCTCCCCACTACCTTTAGCCTCACAACATACCCTATTTTGGGGATGCCATAGTCTCACTGATCTCTAGACGGTTGGGAGCAGTTGAGACTCTTTTGCGGTATTCATATAAAAAAAATATTAAAAAAAGTACGGTCGAGTGGTAAGACGCTCGACTACGAATCCAGAGGTCGCGGGGTCGAACCGGGCGAGCGCTAATACACTTTATTTAATTAATATGTGTCGTAACACATATAATTGATATAAAAATAAAATATGGTATATTTGCGGCACGTTCCAGAGCGAATACTCTTAAGTGTCGCCCTGGTGAAAGACCAATGTTCAGAATCGAAACGTTTCTTTAAATGGCTTAACCCGTGTTTGGTGACCAAATCAGAATAGCCAGGCACTTCCCAACCTTTCTCTTACCCATCTCCATGCTACCTTCAGCCTCACTTTTATCTTTTTCGAGTTTCAAACCCCGACCCTGACCACCGCTAGCTTCACATCCTGGAACTTTTTTTTTGCCGTACACATAAATAAATATTTCAGCTGACCCGACTTACGAGAAAACCCTTTCGCTACCAGAATTATCTTCTTCTGGCCAATTAAATAAATTCTAAAGCATTTTCGGGTTCATGGGTTTTTTTTTGTAAAATACCTATCTAAATAAATAATTTTAGTACGTAAACATTCATCAGATATTGATCAGAGTGGTAGATACACTAAGTATCGTCCTAGTGGAAGACCATCATTCAGAATCGAAACGTCGCTTGAAACATTGGCTCTAGCCGTGTTTGGTGACCAGATCTGAATAGCCAGGTACTTCCCAACCTTCCCGTTCTCCTTCCCCTCTCCACTACCTTCAGCCTCACAACATACCCTATTTGGGGATGCCATAGTCTCACTAGCTCTAGACGGTTGGGAGCAGTTGAGACTCTTGTGCGGTATTCCAACCTTCCTCTTCCTCTTCCCCATCCCTTTCCACTCCCCACTACCTTCAGCCTCACAACATACCCCGATCGGGGATGCCATAGTATCACTGGCTCTAGACGGTATCTGTAAAAAAAAACAATCCATAAAAAAATCTCCCTATATAAATATATAATATATCTACTGTTCTGTCCAAAGGCATTATTCCACAATTTGCAAGGAAATGTAGTCCTTGCTGATAACATAACAGTCATGCTGTTACGCTTGACAGTCGAACATAATTTCTTATTTTGTTTGTGCATATAATTCTCATTTTTTTCACTGTCAATGTAAACCTTTAATGTAAAAGCGCTCACGGGCGTATACAACAAATAAATAAATAATTTGATCAAACGCTGAAACGGGCTGAGAATCGGTGGTTAACGGAGGCGATTATTTGAAGTAGTAATGGTAAAAAAAATCATGATTGCGCTAATCATCGATTTGCGACAATGTAAAATGTGACACTGGTTAAAATGGTTCAAACCAAGCATCAGTACCTACCTAATGTTTACGTTTATTATCTTGGAGTATACGTGGAGAGAGAGCTAAATATTTTTTACCCAACCTATACAAATTTGCGATAAATCACTTTCTCCGGGCTTTTACGTCGTATACCATGAGAGAGTAAGAGACAAAAAAAGTCGTCACATAATATTGCAGCACTTCTAAGTATGTAAGAATGTTCTCCGTCGGCAATAACTTCACATCATCGAGTCGTATAACTTACGTCAGCAGATTTTGAGGTAATTTCCTATATTTGTGTTGGTTAAAAAACTTGCAGTGGTTATACAAATAAATCAAACATGATGGTGATATTTGCTATGCGTGAATGTTCAAATAAGACCAAACAAAGATTATTAAACACCACTTTTCAGAGGTATTTCAACAGTTTTAAATATTTTTGAAATATATTCAGAATTTTTACATTTTTACAAAAAGCTTCTATCATTATTTAAGCACAAACCTTCTGTTATTTTTTTTAATAGGAATACCGCCCAAAAGTCTCAACTGCTCCCAACCGTCCAGAACCAGTGAGACTATGGCATCCCTAAATAGTGTATGTTGTGAGGCTGAAGGTAGTGGGGAGGGGAATGAGATTGGGAAGAAGAAGGTCGGGAAAGTACCTGGCTATTCAGATCTGGTCACCAAACACGGCTAATTTCAAGCAACGTTTCGATTCTGAATGATGGTCTTTCACCAGGGCGATATTTGGAGTATCTACCACTCTGAAAATATGTTATTAGTGTTTGTGTGATATTTTGACTTTATAAATCATTTTAATGGTGTATTGATATTGTTTTGTTTAATGTGTTCAAATATGTTTATTAAAAATGTCCGAATTCCATGTAGGCCATCCAACTTCCTTTAACATATCTTTGTCTCTTTCTATCCGAGTCAGTATAAAGTCAACAATACTGACTACACTGTTTCGCAAAGGTACCTCTCCATGTATGTTCTTACTACAAGGTTAGTATGTTAATTTATTAATAACAACAAGATAAATAAAGCTGATGGCCGTCTGACATTGTCGTTAAGTGTCTCCGAAAAAATTTGCGTGGTGCTAAAAAAATATTACATCTTAGACTGTCAGTTGATGAACTCCTCAACTTATCAATTTGCGTTTTAAATTCCGAATAATTTAAGCTAATTTCGACATTTCATTGTGTTTGCAGTAGTGTACCAACATCTAACGTTAACCACTAAATAATTTAGAAGCTCTAGAGATAAATAAATCACTACAAATAAATAAAATCCATTTACTAAATAAACAAATAGATTAATCGAGTAATCCAATTTTAAACATTTTCCCCCTGCGTCCTGACGCCAACTCTTTATAGTGAATACCGCACTAGAGTCCCAACTGCTCCCGACCGTCTGGAGCCAGTGAGACTATGGCATCCCCAATTGGGGTATGTTGTGAGGCTGAAGGCAGTAAGGAGGGGAAGAGGACGGTTGGAAAATACCTGGCTATTCAGATCTGGTCACGAAACACGGCTAAAGTTAATGTTTCAAGCAATGTGTCGATTCTGAATGGTGGTCTTTCACCAGGGCGGTATTACCACTGATACCACTTTCTCTTAACCCTCTTAACCCTCACCAAAGTTTGATGTTCTCTTTCTTCTATGTTTCCTAAGTTACTGTACTTCTGTTTTTAATTATGTATTTATACAACCTCGATTAAGGTTCTGGCTGATCCGAAACCGGTTGGTTTATAATATATTCAAATAAGGTGGTGTTTGAACAAAATATTTTTATAAAAATGTATTGCTCTGTTACTTATGATTATAAATTATGGACGCTGGATGGGCAAAAGGGCTGATGTGCCATTTTGGGAAGTTTACACCGGAGCGCTTCAAAGTTTTTTTTGTTTTACAATAAAATTCATAAGTCATCAGTACGTGGTTGGATTTTGAAAAAAAAGTTCACTCGAGTAACTCAATGCTCAAAAGCTAAAACAAAAAAAAATTGACTTGTGTCGCTTGATTGAAGCCCTCTCCCAAATGGTAAATATATTTGAGATGGCTGAAGGGCCACAAAAGTCTTCAGAATCAAACGAGAGTCAGAGCATTCGAAAAAAAACTGATCAAGACTGTTTTTTTTTACATTTACTTCTCACACTAGGAGGCCTCGAGGGAAATAATTTCTCTCAGGGCCTATGTCATCTTTGGGGATGCTGTGTGGTGGTCTTTTTTAGAAGAGGAAGGAGTGAACCTGGGTCTTGAAGAGGCCATGTTGAAGGAGGGAGGAAACACAGAAGCCGGCAAATCGTTCCATAGCCGGGTTCTTAAACACAAGAACGAGTCGTAAAAGCGACTCGTTCTCATGTATTGAATGTCAACCGTGTACAAATGAATACTGGAATTAATTAAGGCTCTAAGTACCAAAAAAATAAAAACTGTTTTTTTTCAAAGAATCGTATTTTATTTACATCATGAAATACGATTCTGTAAAAAAAAAAGTTGTTAATTTTTTTGGCACTTAGAGCCTTAATTAATTCCAGTATTCAAATGTTGGGCGAGTTTCCCGACTGCGCACCGGTGTCGAAGGGATCCATGACGCAAGTTCCTCGGAGCATCTTCCATTGAAATACCGGTAGAACAAAGACAGCATTCCTACCTGATGTCTGTGCTTCAAAGATTGCAAACTTGAGTTAGTCTTCTCACTTAACTAATGCTCGCACGCTCTATCCAATGAACACACTTTTAGATCATGAAAATGGCACGAACATGGAAAAGAGTTGAACATGTTAACTGCATTTTCTTTTATAGCTGAAATATATTTTTTGATGGCATGAACATGTTATCTTCAATAATAACATTGTGTTGCAGAAATGCATTAAATTATATATTGAGTTTAGTATGTTAGCTATAACAATCATGAAAAATAGTTAGTGGATTTGTGATGGTACACACTTTTTTTTAACAAAACGCAAAAGACTGAATATCTCAGAATGACTCGGCTATTAGTTTAACCTTTATGTGACCGAAAGGGTACCCTTTTCGGTTTTCAACATAGATTTTTTTTAATTTTCCAATAAGTCTAACCGGCTGAAACTTCCTGACTTCTCCACTATAGTGAAAATGAACAATTGAACAAAACCGTTGGATATGTGGAGGGTGGTATGGTTAGCGGAAAACGCATAATTTACACCTTCTGACGACTGAAAGGGTACCCTCATGCTTTTTATATGGAATTTGAAGCTTGTCCGTATTTATTAATCATTTTATCTTATTTTAAATTTATTTATTTATAAATTAACGGACTAAAGTCCAATTACAAAAAAGACATACAACACGAAATGGAAAAAAGAGCAACAGAGAAGGAATACCACATGCATAATTATAAATATAGCGATGACAAAACAAACATAAGAAAAAACATTCAAGCCATGGTCTAGTCAAAGTTTTGGTAGAGTCGTAAAGAATGACAAAAATCATTTAGACTGCTACCGTAAATTTCAAGACCATGGCTTGAGTTAACAAGTCTTGACATTCTGGACATTGGAGAATTATACCCATAGTTAGTATTGTGACGATTGAGGAACAGCAATTCATTGTTTCTGAGTCTACGGCAACGAATGTTGAACTGGATAAGTTGCAACAGAGAAGGATGAGTCAGTAAAACAATTGATAATTTTGTAAATGAAAATTAAATCAAAGTCTTTCATGCACTTTTCTAATGAAGATATTTTCAATAATTGTTCAATTTCATAAAAGTTGTGTTCAAAGTACATCACCTGTATCCTTAACACTATTTTTTATCACCCACTGAAATTAAAAACCCCAAGAAAAGATGGTACGGGGTGATATTCCTATCCACTTCCCCAAGTATTGAACTGAGTCGAAATATATTACGTCATAAAAGTGGTCCATCAAACTTCAGCAAATGATATGCAGTAAGAGAAACCTTCATATCAATTTTAAAAAGGTGTAATTTTCTTCAGTCACATAACAGGTTCTTGCCGTGGGTCTTCATTTAGTGCATTTTTGACCAAAGTTTCGCTTGAGCGCTTTTGCCTTTCCAGCGACGATACACATAAAGTGGATTATTATCTATCAATATTTATTTTAATGTGCTTTCGAATGGCCCTGGCGGCGATTTAGTTGACTCTGTATTTAATGCCGGTTCCCACATACCGCCTCTGTGTGCTTCCGGCGTCTGTTTACGTGCAAATCTAACGATGTTTAAATGTAAGAAGCAAACAAATTCACGTTTGAGACGCGGGGACGGGAAAGAGCGCGAGGCGGCCCAGAATCCGTCGATGATGTACCGCCAAAGAATTTTCTCTGTTTTTTTTCTCGAATTGTTTTTGTTTCGGTCGAATTTGTTTTGAAATTGCAAAACTCGAGTTTACGTCTAACAAAGGGGACCCCGGCGACTCGTTGCTATACTCGCTGGCATCGTATTACAGAGGCTAGAAGTTGTATAATTGTAGTTAAATGTATTGTGGTCATATAAGTCTTGGTGTTTTTTTTTATATACATAAATATTAGTACGCTTCCACCATGGCAAACTGTTAGTACTTGGTGTTATGGTGATACGGGAGCTTGAAGTAACTATATATGGAGAGAGAGCTAATTATTTTTACCCAACCTACACAAACTTGCGATAAATCACTTTCTCCGGGTTCTACGTCGTACACCATGAGAGAGAAAGAGACAGCAAATATCATAGACCGCTTCTATATACTGTCGTAGTGATCTTAAGCTCCTGGTTTACCGTGGGACTCCGCCCACATTTTTTACTATGCCACTAAACTTGACACAACTAAACGGTTTATTTGCTTATATGCTATATTTTTATTGATAAAAATACTGTGAAAAAGTGGCTATACGAATAAACAAAAACATTATGTCGACATGTGCTGTGAATGGATATACAAATACCATAGCCCCAGTCTTAGCCACGCCCTTTTCCAACCGAGTCAGTTACTTCAAGGTAAAAGCTAGTAAAAACTGACTACAGATCGATCTACTGGCTATACCTCTTGTATATTATTGCTCTAAGATAAAAACCGTAGCCTTAGTCTTAGCCACGCCCAGGTGCGCCGAGTCAGGTTAAAATCATCGAAAACAAGTCAAAAACTGACTTCGCTGCCTTGGATAGATACTACTCTATGCACTCTAAGTACGGGAGTAAACGTGATCAGGTTTGATATAACAGTTGGTAAATGAAAGTTCAAAATATTCTCACTCAAACAAATGTGGATATGCATTTGAATGAGAGGAATTTATATTCCTTTATTATTAAGTATTGTAATATTTGTAATTGTGGTTTAAATATATCATATAAAAATTAAAGAGTATTGTCAGATGTGTGAAAGTGGATGATATTTCAGGAGGTAAAAAGTCAATTTGTTTGAAGATAAATATTAACGAAAAGTACACAAAATCTAGTCATCTGAGACTGTCTTTTTAATGAGATTTTGTTTACAAGAGTCTCAACTGTCCGGAGCCAGTGGGACTATGGCAGCCCTAGTTGGGGTATATTGTGAGGATGGAAGGAGTGAGGAGGGGAAGGAGATGTCTAAGAGGAAGATGATAAAGTACCTGTCTTCAGTTTAGTCCCCAAACACGTCTGTTGCCATTTCAAGCAACGTTTCGTTTCTGAATGCTGGTCTTTCACAAAGTGAATGGAAGATGAAGTCGGGGACGCCCGATGAAGATATGGCCCGATCAAGAGAATCATATACTTAAGTCGGGTCATACGAAGAGTCAGAATAACAGAAGAGTATGTTTGAGATGATGTTTAAATGTGATGGCGGTCCGTCCTCTCTGCCTACCCCTGCGGGGAAACGGCGTGATGGTTAGTTAGTTACAACCCTTTTTCTATTGGACTGTCATTTGATATATTTTCCCTTCACTGCTTGTATACGATGCACAAACAATGGTTAGTTAGTTAGTTTAGTTTAGTCTTAGAGTACATAGAGTAGTATCTATCCAAGGCAGTGAAGTCAGTTTTGGACTTGTTTTTGATGATTTTAACATGACTCGGCGCAGTTGGGCGTGGCTAAGACTAAGGCTACGGTATTTATACATCCATTCATATCACATATCGACATAATGTTTTTGTGTATTCGTAATTCGTATAGCCACTTTTTCACAGTATTTTTATCAACAAAAATATAGCATATAACCTAAAAAACCGTTTAGTTGTGTCAGGTTTAGTGGCATAATAAAAAATGTGGGCGGAGTCCCGCCAGTGTTACTTCAAGGAACCAGCACCTTAAGATCATTATGACAGTATATAGAAGCGGGCCAAGAAATTTGTTGTCTCTTTTTCTCTCATGGTGTACGCCATAAAAGCCCGGAGAAAGTGATTTTTCGCAAGTTTGTGTAGGTTGGGTAAAAATAATTAGCTCTCCCTCCATATATTGTTACTTCAAGAGTTTAGTTATTTGTTAGTCTTAGTGATTATTGTAGGTTATGTTAATTATATTGTAAAGCGCCCTTGCGATTATATTTCTTTCACGAAAACGGCGCTATAGAAATTAGCCAATTATTATTATTTCTCAACACTTTCAAGAATTTGATCGCCAGTATGGAGGGTCGCTAAGGAGAATTGGGTAAGCGCTAACGCAGGAAGGGCCATGCTTGTGTACTCTATATCAATCGCATAGCTAAATACAAATGTAACCTTTCGCCAGGCCTTTATTGCAAAATTCAGAGGTGACTTGACTTTTCAGATTTTAAATGCCCCGATCAAATTGATTATGCGGGCGGCACGGGAAAGCGGGTTTTATTCGCGGTGACGTCACTATACCCCACGTTTCGGGGTGGCGCCGCGTAACTTCGAGGGGTGATTATTCAAGATATTCAAAAAAAAAAGTTTTTCAAACCAAACAATTGTATTTTCCCGAAAATTGTTTTTTATGTTTTGTTTAATTGTTTCTTGAAACCTCGAATTGCCGCCGCGGCTTTACAATGGATCAAACGTTTATCACGTTGTCGCGTGGGTAGGCATACCCAATCACTTGTAATATTACGGTCGGTCAAACAGATTTCGCATTTAGCCTTGAAGTAACAATATATGGAGGGATAGCTAATTTGTTTTTCCCAACCCATCCGAAATTGTAATAAATCACTTTTCCGAGTTTTTACATCGTACACCATGAGAGAGAAAGAGACAACGAATTTCTTGAACCGCTTCTATATACTGTCGCAATGATCTTAAGCTGGCTATCTTCGCTGGTTCTTTAGCTCTCGCTCTATTCTCTAGCTGTTTCGTAGGCCATGAGAGAGAAAAAGACAGCAAATATTATACTCCGGTTCTACGTACTGTCACAATGATCTTGGGCTCCTGGGTCACCGCGGGACTCCGCCCACATTTTTTATTATGCCACTAAACTTGACACAACTAAACGGTTTTTTAGGTTAGATGCTATATTTTTGTTGATAAAAATACTGTGAAAAAGTGGCTATACGAATACACAAAAACATTATGTCGATATGTGATATGAATGGATGTATACATACCGCAGCCTTAGTCTTAGCCACGCCCAGGTGCGCCGAGTCATGTTAAAATCATCAAAAACAAGTCCAAACACTGACTTCACTGCCTTGGCTTGGGCTACCTCTAGTATACTCTAAGCATTTAGCGAACTAGTAGCGGTAGTTTACCGCCTGTAGTAAGCGGTATGGTATAATGTTAACTATAAAGGATCGGTTACACTTTTTTTAAGTGAATACCGCCCAAGACTCCCAACTGCTCCCAACCATCTAGAGCCAGTAGGACTGTGGCATCCCCAATCGGGGTATGTTGTGAGGCTTTAGGTAGTGGCGAGAGAAGGAGACGAGGTAGAGGAAGAAGATGCAGTAGAGGAAGGTTGGGAAGAACCTTTTTTATATGTTTTTTTTGTACAGTTAATACCGCATAAATTTTAAACTATTTTTATCACTAAATAATATTAAAAATAAAAATTTTATTTCGTTAAAAAAAAAATAGTTTAAAAAAAATCTGCGTTGTAAGTATTTTTTACACTTCAAAATAACTTATTTAACTAAATAAGTAGTTAAATATCACAAGGGTGGGCAGAAGGATATACTGCCGCACAAATTTCTGTCCTTGGTACATACTCCTTGATTGATATTCATACTACCATATCAATAAGTTTTTCTTGCGGAACAATATCGCTCACTGAGCGGGATCCGGACGTTGGTGTGAATCGGGCTTAAGTGTCGATTCCACAACGTCAAACGGATCTAGAGTCAGTGAGATATTGTCCCCTCAATCGGGGTATGCTTTGAGACTGAATATGGGAAGGGAAGAGGAAGGTTTAAAGGAGTTGGCCCATGCCAAGACAAAGTGGTAAGACGCTCGACTACGAATCCAAAGGTCGCGGGTTAAACCTCGGCGTGATGTAACTTTTATTTTTTGTATTTTTTTAAATAACAAGTATTTTTTATCACTAAATAATATTTTTAATAACCACCATTCAGAATGAAACGTTGCTTGAAATGGCTTAAGCCGTGTTTGGTGACCAGATCTGAATAGCCAAAACCTTCCTTCCCTGATTACACCTTCAGCCTCACAACAAAAATCTGGGTTGTAAGTCTCACTGGCTCTACACACTTCAAAATAATTGTGCGGTATTCATGTAAAAAAAAAAATCAGATCTGGTCACGAAACTCGGCTAAGGATATACTGCCACACATTCTGAATTTGTCTTTCAACAGGGCGCGACTCCTTGATTGATATTCATACTTACCAGACCACGCAGGCCGTCAATAGCTCTTTTGCATACTAAATCGTTTTTTTTCTTAATAATAATAATAGCTTTTATTTCAGCGGATCAGAGCGGTGGGGACGTTGGTGTAAAAAATCGAAACTAAAAAGTGTCCCAAAAGTTTCAACCGTCTAATGATAGCAATAAAAAGTAAACTAAATGGCAAAATAAATAAATGATAATAATTGTGAGACTGAAATAAAGAGTCAACTTTTACGGCGGAAGGGAAATTCCACCAGAGGGGCGCACTGGTTGGGCGGCAGCCTGACGAGTGTTCTCGATTCCTGGCTGTTCAGCCATTCTGACGTCAGAGCAGCAAACCTGTTCGCCTAAGCCATTTGCACGCCAAGAAAGACCGAAAAACGTGGTTTCTGATTCTGAATGGTCATGACTGCTTTGTATACCAGTCCAGAGTTCGCAAGTGTACAGGCTCTGGATGCAGGTCTCGAGCGTCTTACCGGAAGACTACACCTATTGACCGAGCATGTTGGCCTTCAAGATCTGGCGCTCTATGTCCTTCTTTGTCATTTAAGTCCAGTTACGACATACTAAATATTTTTTTGCTTAATTCATATATCGAGACGTACATTTATTTTATTATCAATCTTTATTTTTTTTTTATATACATGTTCTAATAATTAAATAATTTTTTTTTAGAAATTATTACTCCTCACTTCACTCGATATTCGCGCATTCGGCATTCAAGAAGTCGCGGGTTTAAATCCGGCATGTGCAAATAAATTTTATTTAATTAACACATGTCATAAAACATTTAATTGATATAAAATAAAATGTAGTATATATTTTGCGGCACGTTCCAGAGTGGTAGATACTCTTAAGGATCGTCCTGGGGAAAGACCACCATTCAGAATCAAAGCGTTGCTTGAAATGGCTCAAGCCGTGTTTTGTGACCGGATCTGAGTAGCCAGGTACTTTCCCAACCTTCACCTTCCTCGTCTCCTTTCCCATCCCACTACTTTCAGCCTTACAACATACTCATATTGGGGATGCCATAGTCTCACTGACTCTACTACGCGGTTGGGAGCAGTTGAGACTCTTGTGCGGTAATCACGTAAAAAAATAATTAAAAAGAGTTTTTGTAGAAACAAATTTTCCCAGCTTTCATCTTGGCACGCCAACTTAGATTCCGTGATTTTTCACGGGCAGCAACTGGTTTATCAATATTTAATGACAATAATGAGTCATAATTTTTTTTCAATTTACATCCCACTCGCTACCCTAGTATTGAATTTTTTCAAATGTCAAAGCGTAAGCGGTTGGCCGTTATGACAATTTCACGTACATTATTGACTGGAATCGTGACGCACCACCAAGGTTGTGTATTGTGTGATGAGGCAGCTTTTCCTGGAATTTTCACGACCTTTCAAGAGTTTTTTTTTTTAACAGAACATAGTTACCTTTTCGTTTCGTCGCTGGAAAGGCAAAATTGCTTGAGCGACACCTTTGTCGAGAATGAGTTAAATATGCAGTTGTGATCAGATTTTGTTTCTGCATAGTATGCTCTGACCTCAGAGCAATAATATACAAGAGAGCGCTGCTGTAGTCAGTTTTGATGAGCTTTAAATTAAATTGAATTTTATTTGTACACGCCGGGATTTGGGCCCGTAGTATCCTTGTACTTGAATTCGTAGTCAAGTGTCTTAATTACTCAACCACGAAGGCATTCATATGACCTCAGAGCAATAATATACAAGAAAGAGCGCTGCCGTAGTCAGTTTTGATGAGCTTTGCCGGATTCGGCTAGACCTGGGCGTGGCTAGGACTAGGGCTAGGATATTTATACATCCATTCATAGCCCATACCGACATAATGTTTTTGTTTATTCGTATAAACACTTTTTCACAGTATTGTTATAAACAATATTACATATATCAAAACGTGTGGGCGAAATCAACGGAGACGCGGGACACGAAGGACACTCTTACATAACTTCAAAGCGGTGTGATAATTTGGGAAATTTTGCTGTCTCTTTCTTTCTCATGGTGTACGACGTAAAAATCGGGAGAAAATGATTTATCCCAACTTTGTATAGGTTGGGTTTTTTTTAAAAAGGGGAATTTAGCCTTTTCCCCCCCTCCATATTAAAATTTG
>JAGWCC010001507.1:0-23180 GCA_022651775.1 Drusus annulatus
ATTTTATAAAAAAAACACACTAAAATGTCAGTAAAAAGTGCAGTTTTGAAACCAAAAAGGCTTTATTGAACGTTTAAACCTAAAACCTTAGTATGCTTTTCACACGGAATTTAAAAACTACTGTTGAATCATTGTATTCATTGGAAACCACAGACATTTTTCGAACTACCCGTACAGATTTTACAGATAAATATATTCGTTAAATTATTTGATATATTGCTTTTACTAGAGCCAAAAGTGTCTATTTTTGGGTGCTGACTACAATATTAGGCGATCAAATTTTCAAACATGATTTCGAAAAATTCGAACCAACCCATCGATTTAATCTGACAATCAAAAATATGGTCGCATATAAATATGAGGCGAAACAGCTTTTGAAGCATTAACTACGAAACAGCGGTATAGAAAAATCTTTTTTTTCATTTTTAATTCACCCAATTTAAAACAACAATTTTTTTTTTATAATTTTATGTTGAGTATTGAGAAAATGAAATGCCTTTTTTTTAAACCGTTTTAAGGGTAAAGTGCATCGAATGTGAAAAACAACATCCATCATAAGTTTACAGCTGATATTGTTTATATTAAAAATATATATGTGTTTTCTTACCATCGCAGAAGCGAAGAGCACGAAGGCTACGAGGAAGATGCTGGCGAACTGCATGTTGATTGTCTTATCGAAGCGAGAAAACTGATGCCAGAAGTGCATTTGCGGGGGTTTTTATACCAAATCTTTCCGACTCAGCGTCAACATTGCCTGCGCAAGAATATGTGGCAGTTGCAGAAAAGTTATTGACTTTTCAGTTGGCGGTATTTGCTTGCATTTGCTTTGTTAATTCACTATTTTTTCTTCTTTGATCTCTACCTCATTGCTGAAGATCTTGACCTCTTCTCCTGCTGTCCTGGTAAACCATGTTCTTCCACTCTTTGTAGTCTTTTGTTCTATGGACACCAACTAAAACGAGTCAGTGATATCCCTCTGGTGCTCCTGCTGAATTCATTTGCCAACAACCACGAGTTTAAGTTGTTATTATTATTACAATTGTCTGGTCGGTAGCTGAGTAGACAACCGCGTTCGACTCTCGCCCGAGCGTCTTGCGTTCAATCCTTTTGCTGGATAATTCCTCCATCATGGCACGAGCAACATCTTCTGCTTTTTATGATGGTAGTAGAAGTTTTTCAAATACTGTCAGGTTATTCGTAACCCGGAAATGTTTGTCTTTATTTTTAGAATAACAAAAAAAAAAACAAAAGTTGTTTGATCTTTTTTGATGTTAATACTGCGCAACAGTTCCAACTGCCCAGAAACAGTCAAGTATGGCATCCTTGATTGAAGAATCTTGTAAGGCTGAAGGAAAGGGAGAGGTGAGATGGACAATGGAGGTTGTGATGTGTAACTAAATTTTCTGATCTGAGTAACTGAAACACGTAGAATGCCGTTTCTATCTCCTAAATAAGATACTTCTGGAGTACCACAGGGATCAATCCTGGGTCCGTTGTTATTTACACTTTTTATCAATAACGTTACTAAGTGTTGTTGGCACTGTTCGTTTCTATTGTACGCTAGTTAAATAAAAATATATTTGCTGCTAGGAATTTAAATCATTGTCTACTCATCTAAAGAGATTTAGTAAGGCTTGAAGCGTTTTGTAATGAAAATAAAATAAATCTAAGTTTCAACAGATGTAAGCCGATAATTTTCACTAAGAATCACAATTGGTAACTAATCACTCGAGCGCGTTTATAGTACAAGAGACCTAGGCATACTTTATGATTCCAAACTTCATTTCGATGCGCTCATTGAGAATATTGTGAATAAAGCTTAGTGCATGCTAGGTTTTGTTTTCAAAAACAGCCGTATATTTCAAAAACTTGAAACCTACCTTCTTCTTGACTTTACTCTGGTCCGTTTTCAACTTGAGTACTACGCCCCTATATGGACTACAAAGATAAACAAAAGCATCTAGCTAAAGGGGGGTACATATATATGCTCTCCAACTATAACGTCTCCACTCTCTCTAACTGGCGAATATACCTTAACTGAATGAACTTATATAAAGCCTGCATCAACGTAGTCGACTGTCCTACCTTACTCAAACTAATCAATTTTATAATGTCACCCAGAACAAGTATAACTACCGATTCATTCCACACTAGCCGGACGCGCACAAATGCTGGTGTCAGGGATCTAACCAGATAAAAACAAAACGGGTTTCAAATTCTCCAAAATAAAGCAATGAGAATTATACTTAGCCGACATAGATACTCAAAATTAACTAAAATCTAACTAGGAACTAAATTGGCTAACAGTAAAACAGATGCTAACATTAAACACATTGATGTTCATACATAAAATGAAGAAAGACTTGTTACCAAAATATTTTTTCAGACAAAATTATCTACAATGTTGATCACAAATTACAAATAAAATAGAAGGACAAAGTTAGACTACCAGAAAAGAATAAAGCCAACACACAAAATTGCTTTCCATATAAAGGGATGAAATTTTATAATGCGCTGCCGGAAACCATCAAAATTATACCTATCAATTTATTCAAAATAACCTGTAAAAATAATAAGGACTTTATAAGTTACAATATTTTAAAGTCTAAAGAAACTGAAATAATTAGCTTCTTGTAAACTTGAATGTACAAAGAAAAAAAACAAAATTTCAAAATTTAAAATAAGAATATGCAATTTATTTAATCAAAATTAAACGTTTATAGATTCCGACATATTCTTTAATAAATGCGGTACTTTTAGTAGAAAACTATAAGCTTAATAAGTTTTCGTGTAAAAAAATAGAAAAAAAACTAAGCGTGTAGATGTAGTTTTTATCATTTCTCTACATGATACCATTTTGATTTAATTATTTATATTTTCTTCCCTTATTCTTTAAAAACATTTTTTAAAAGTTTCTAATCTACTGCTTACTTTGTTTAGACACTTTTTTTTTCTGTTAACACAATCTTTACTTCTTACTTTGTTTAGACAGTTTATTTTTTTTTCTGTATTACACAATCTTTAATTATTTATTTTTTCCTTTAAATTTGTCAAAAAAATATATGCTTAGGTTTATTTATCAGCTACTTTATAATAATAAAAATAGCAGTGAACTTATATGGCGCAGTTTTGTGATATTTTACCTCAAGTGCTGTTCATACTAAATTGATTATTTTAATAAGACTAACTTAGAAGGAGAAAATAACATTTAATATGTATACAAATTATATACATCTAAAATCATGATCGTTATCATAAATCATGAGAGAAAAAGGTTCAGATATGGGTATTACAGTGCATTTGTACATCAGAAGATTAAAAAAAAAACAATTGACCAGAAGCGAAGGGTATAAAAATTCAAATGAAACGTATGAATTCATATTAACATATTTGTCAAATCAAAGAAGAGGAAATTAGATTGAGGACTTATAACCTTTATATTCAATGTTTATCCGTGAGAGATAGTTGAGATGCAGGCGAATTTTCCAGTGAATGTGTTTTTTTTTTCTTTATGAATGACTGTCTGTATCTGTGTTTTCTCTTTAAATAAAAAAAACTACCACTAACTACTATTTCTTTAAAAATCTAAAATTATTTTATCAATTCTGATCAATCCGGGATCGGCATCAATCTATTCGTTGAAAAGTGAATACTGTATCCAAACAAAATAGAAGAAGTCTTAAATAATAAAAAACGTGTAATTTTTGTATCCTTTGTATTGTCTTGAATAAATATTTTTTACAACTTCTACGTTTGCGATCGAACTGGTTTGTGTGCTTCGTTGTCACGAAAACGTCACAGTCGACAGCGGACGTCAAAAATTCTATGAAGTTTTTTGTCAAGAAAACCGACTCAATTGAAATATGCCGTTTTTCACGCAAACAAATTTTGAGTCCAAATCTAAAAATGAATGAAAATAAATCTTACGATAAAAGCCAAAGTCTAGCTTTGGGTCGTGCAATCAGAGTAGACCAAAACCGTGCGTGCATTGTGTGTATTGGTGCAATATGGTACACCTCCGATAGTGTTGTCTTCGCTGAACGTCACCGAGAATTAGCATTTTCTCTAACTTACGCCTAGTCAATGTTATTTTTTTTATTGACTTTTTCATTATTTTTTTACATTACCTACCTCACTAGGTCACTAAAACCTGTTTTGAGGTAGGTGACAGTGAGTAAAAGTAGAATAATATAAAATATGTAGATATTTGTTACACAATGCTAGATGTACAACAGACACTGACCGTAAAACTCTGTTGATACGTTAATTTTTCCATATAAGATACATTGACAGTAGGTAAAGTTGCAAAGCACTACATTCCGCAATTAAAGTCAGTGGATACGATACAAATTAACGTACATTTTACATCGTAACAATACTACAATTATTAATAGTGAATAATTTACATAAAGAAAGAAAAAATGCTCATTTTAAAGTTGTATATAATAATAATAGTGGACTTAAAAGAATTATTATTGAATTATGATGCAAGATTTATATAATTTCGTGTTATTATGTAAGAGTAATGTAATTTTTTAGGGTCGAGCATTTTATAAAGCTTCTCTAGTTTGTCATGGAATGAGTGAAGAATTTCAAGTGCTATTTTAGGAGGTCTTCAATTTCCTTGCGGTCCTTACTCATTAGCCATTTAGTAAAGTTTTGATAGGAATACATATTGGTGATGGCTACAGTCTGCGGTGGGAGTTTGTTGTAAGTGTGTGGCGCGATGTACATATGGTGTCTTTGTGCAAAATCTGTATTGTATTTAGGTACTAAAAGTCTTTCTTGTTGTTTGGCCCTTGTATTTTTATTATGTGTGATACACATTGAAGATTTTGAAGAATGAGTTGTTTTAAACACTATTTTAAGATAAAACTGTCTGATATTAAGACCGTATATTTCAATTGCAAAATGAAAGATACGTCTCTGAAGCATACGGCTACTTGTAAGGACTTGGAAACAGTATTTGACGCTCGTTTAACGTTTCATAATCACATCGAAAAGATCTGCAAATCAGCCACAAAAATGTTGGGTTTTGTCCTTCACAATTCAAGGGAGTTGACAAATCTTGCAGTGATAAGGCTGCTTTACTTTAGCTTAGTGCGTAGCATTCTCGAGAGTGGCTCTCAGGTATGGGGGCCAGAGGACACCGCCTATGTACTAATGGTCGAGAAAATTCAAAAGAAATTTTTACGGTTTCTCTACATGAGAGAGTTTGGTTTTTACCCATGGCTGTTTCCAACAGCGTTTATCTCGGGAATGCTGGGTATCTGCAGCCTTAGTTCGAGGAGGGATATAGCATTACTGCTTTTTGCTCATAAACTCCTGAACGGTGTATTATTAATACCTGACATCCTGGCGGAAATTGGATTTTATGTCCCTGATAATTTCACGCGTGGCCGCCAACACAGGCTTCTGTTTCTTCCCAGCTGCAGAACTAACTTACCAATGGTGATGCCCCTGGGAAGACTAACTAGGTTAATTAACTGCCTCGCAGGAAATTTGGATATTTTTCACTCGAGCTACAACAAGTTTAAGCAAGAACTAGCTATTAAGTTCTAACTATATTATGTACTTCTTGAAAACTATTTTTTTGTTGTTTTAAAACTTCTTTTTACTTTAATCTTTGTGTAATTATGATTACCATTTTTTGTGTTTTTTGCAATGTTTTGGTGTAAAACTGTTTTTGCAAATATAAAATAAATAAATAAATATTAAATAAAACAATAAACTTTGTAAAAACACCACTTTTATAAGAGTTAATCACCAACCAGGTTTCGCTGTTCTCAAGCTTCTTCAGGGCTTTTACATCAACTGAAAAAAAAAAAAAAAAAAAAAAATATATATATATATATATATATATATATATTTATTGAGGGATTACTAAAAGTTGAAAGAGTGGCGTTGTTGGGTGCCTGAAGGGCTTTCTAAATATAATTCGTAAAATTACTTTTTGTATTTTTATAAGAGGACCTAGCAAGGTAATAGCAACTCCCCACCTAAGGAAGAGTTTTTTTACCATTGAAATATCGGATGACTTTCAAAAGACAGGATTTTTCACCAGATGCTTTGGGACAAGGGGTACCTTGAAGTCTATAGTCTAGCATTTAAACCAGTTTAAAAATATATTATTCATTTGCATTATACTATTCTTACCACGGTGTTTACTAGCGTTGTGACCACTTTGAAAGAACTACTTCAAAGAACTACTTCTTTTGGCAACAGTTCCTACTTCATTCATTGCTCATTGAACAAATACTTCAATTGAAGTCGGTAGTTCATTTTAGCGTTCATTCATTTCAATAACTTCATTTCGTTGAACAAATATTTCAATTGAAGTTGGTAGTTCCTTTCAGCCTTCATTCATTTCACTAACTTCATTTCACTGAAAGAGGGAACCGGTTCTAGTTTTTTCCACTTTCAAAGCGCTACCGACCAGCACGTTATTTTGTTAGTACGTGCTTTTTCAGCGAAGAACCGGTTCCAAAAAGAACTGAACAAATAACCGGATAAATTCAAATCTCTATTTAGCGAGTTCGACTTTTGATTTCAATTGAAGTGTTCACTTCGAAGGGTTCATTTTAAAGAACTAACAATTCGTGAAGCATTCACAAAACACTAAAGTTTTTCCCAACGCTATCGCAACGCCTCTTGAAATCGGACCAGTGGTGATAAGTCCTCCATACGATTTGAATAGAAACTATGTCAGAATAAGGCAATAGGGCTGCACATAGGGTAGAATGACGTTGAGTAGTATGGCGCTTGTCTACGAATCTAGAGGTCGCGGGTTTAAGCCCGGCATTTTATATTTTATGGGATAGTTAATAGTATATTTGCGGCATATTCCAGAGTAATAGTACTAGTCGTCTTGGGTATTTTCCAATCTTCCTCCTTCCCGTCTACTTCCTCCATCTACTACCTTTAGCCTCACAAAATTCCCAAATTGAGGATACCTTAGACTCACTGGCTCTAGACGGTTGGGAGCAGCTGGAACTCTTGTGAGGTATTCACTAAAAAAATTAAAATGCTTAACTCCATCTTGACTCAGATTCTTTGCTTCATTTACGTTCATCCATCGTTTCACACATTCTCTTCTGTTATACCGACTCCAGTCGTGGCGCTACTTTATTCGGGCATCTGCACAGTTAAGAGTGTCGATCTGAAAATATTTCGACAAATAAGACTTTCGCCAACGCGGTGATTAATTTTTCGCTTTGAAATAATGATTTATGGAAGACTTGCTTATGATTTATCGGTCTGAGGCGACATTCAAGCATTTCTGTAACGAATCAATATTTGTTGGGGTATCAAATATTTGACGAAGCAAAAAAACAGCATCTGAAAACTGCGGTAGGAACATATGTACCTTGGAATTCGTTTAAATATTGACATTTTTCGAGAAGCGAGAAAATCATTAGAATAAATTAAATAATACGTACTTTTTCTTTTAATTTAATCATTTTTCATATGAATACCGCACAAGAGTCCCAACTGCTCCCAGCCGTCTAGAGCCAGTGAGACTATGGCGTCTCCTAATGGGATGTGTTGTAAAGTTGAAGGTTGGAGGTGAGAAAAGAGATGAGGAAGAGGAAGGTTAGAAACTTAAAGCAATAATATACAGGAGGAAAAGCTTTGCAAAACAGTCTAGTCAGGACTTGGGTGTGGCTGGGGTTTCCATGGACACACCTTTTTACATCCATTGCACATGTCGACATAATGCTTTGTTTGTTTGTATAACCACTTTTTCACAGTATTTTTACAAACGAAAATATAGAATATAACCTCAAAATCGTTGATTTATTTCGTATAACACAACGTAGTGGGCAGAATCGCCGGAGACGCGGGAGACGGAGAACATGCTTACACACCTACAAGTGGTGCGGTATTCTCTTTCTCTCTCACGGTTTGCGACGTAAAAACCAGGAGAGGGTGATTTATTATAAATGTATAGAGGTTAGGTTAGAATATTTAGCTCTCTCTCCATAAAAAGTTTCTCCACAAGGTTAGGAAGTACCCAGGGGCAGCTCGTGACTTTTTAGTGTGTTGTAGTGCTGTAATTGAAAAATTGACATTATTGATGCTGTTGTAGCCGAAAATGAGTCTTATTAAAAAAATGTATTTATCTAAAAAATATTATATGGAAATTTTTCAGTTTTGGCGAGTCAGTGACTAAAACTGAAAAATCTTGAAAATCTAAATACATTTTTTTTTTAAAGTTATTTTACAACAACATCAATCATGGCTTTTTTTTCAATCTTAAGACTCCAGCACATCAAAAGTGACGAACCGCCACTGGAAGTACCTGGTTATTCGGATCTGATCATTAACCGAAATTGCCATTTCAAGCAACGTTTCGATTCCGAATGGTGGTCCTTCACCGGGGAGATACTGAAAGTATTCGTATAAATTATTGTATCAATTTTTCGTGTTGGCTTTGCAGCTGGGATAGATAACCTCATTAGATAGATAAATAAACTAATTAATATTACTATAAAATGCAAATCCTTTACACAAATGCACCCAAACTAGATCACTGAAACTAACTTTCCATCTACTCTCGTTCTTATTCCCCATTGTCGAGTTCCATGTTCCTTTCCATTTTCCGCTCCCCGCTCAAGCTTTCAAATATTCCAAAAAAATACATTTTATAAATAATTTATGACGGCCTCCATAGTCGAGTGGTAAGACGCTGGACTACGAATCCAAAGGTCGCGGGTTCAAACCCGGCGTGCGCCAATAACTTTTATTCAATTAATATGTGTCATAACACATTTAATTCATATAAAAATAATAAAAAAGTATATTTGCGGCACGTTCCAGAGTGGTAGATACTCATAAGTATCGCCCTGGTGAAAAACCACCATTCAGAATTGAAACGTTGCTTGAAATGGCTTAAGCCGTGTTTGGTGACCAGATCTGAATAGCTAGGTACTTCCCAACCTTCCTCTTCCCAATCTCCTTCCCCTCCCCAGTACCTTCAGCCTCACAACATACTCTATTTGGGGATGCCATAGTCTCACTGGCTCTAGACGGTTGAGAGCAGTTGAGACTCTTGTGCGGTATTAATATAAAAAAAATTAAAAAATGAGGCCTGTTCCATAAAAAAGGTGAGTTTTGAATTTTCGCGGGCTGTGTACATTCGACTATCAATTTTTTGTTGTTTTTATGTTGGTACACATATTTTTATCATATGTTAGCATTATCAGCCATTTCGGATTAGTGGTTTGTTTTTGACAACTGGAAAGGTTAGTCACGTTTTTGGATGTTCTTCGATTTTTTGCTTTTGAAAAAAATGGATCGAAAATAAGCAATGACAAAAATAGGATAAAATATAAACAAGAAACAATATTCAAATCAAAGCCAAAGTCAAGTCAAATTTTGGTAGAGTCGTAAATAATGGCAAAAATCATTTAGACTGCCACCAAAAATTTCAATTTTCATGGCTCGAGTCAACAAGTCTCGACATTCTGGACAGTAGATGATTGAGGAACAGCAATTAATTGTTCCCGAGTCTACGGCAAGGAATGTTGAACTGGATGAGTTGCAAACAAGAAAGTGAGTCAACTGTACAAATAAGAATTTTGAAAATGCAAATTAAATCAAAGTCTTTCCTGCGTTTTTCTAATAAGAAAATTTAAAATTATTGTTCAGTTAGAAAAATTCGGCAGTTTAAGGCCTGGAATGCCATGGATTTGTTTTTACTCAACATACAGATTTGGTTGGAATTTTGAAATAATTGTTTTTAACAATATTATTTGGCAAACTCAAAAGTATTTCTTACGTCAATAAGCCTACCTGGCAAATGAATAACATAATAATTATTTGCTTTTGACCGGTGTACACAGTTTCGCTGGAAGCAAGTATTGTTTCAAATGGTACGAACGTGTTTTTTCCATACTTACACTTGGACTAACAAGTTAAAAATAAACCGTCTGACAGTGTTCACAATAATCGCATGTGTCGAAATTTTTTCAATCGGTTGCATCATCACCAAAAAAAATTCCGTCTTATTTATAATATAACTAACCAATGAACCATCACGCCTTTTTTCGCAGAGGTAGGCAGAGAGGGCGGACCGCCATACAACTCTGTCTCGGCACACACTCCTTGTTCCTCGTTTTATGTTTAGACATGTTTGACCGGTCGGTAGCTGAGTGGAGTACGCGCCGGATTCCCACCCGGGCGTCGTGCGTTCAATTCCTCTGCCGGCCAAGTCCTCCATCATTGCACAAGCAACATCTTCCGCTTTTTATGATGGCAGTAGGAGTTTTTCAAATATTGTCAGGTTATTCGTTACCCGAAAATGTTTGTCTTAAAAAAAAAATTTAAAAAACATTAAATTAAGAACAACTTGAAACCAAAATATTTTTCTGAAAAAATAATCAACAATGTTGATATTCACAAACACAAAGGGCATGCAAACAAATAAGTCTGTAAGAACTATTTAAAAACACATAGCTCAAAATAATAAAAAGTATACAAATTCGAATATTAGAATGTACAAGTAACTAATATCCAATAAAAAAAAAAAAAACCTTATTTACATTTAAACATCGACTCATACATTTCCTTCTGTTATTCTGACTCTTCGCAAAGCCCGATCCGAGTATTTGATTCACTTGATCGTGCCATGACCTCCTCGGGCTTCTCCGACTTCTTCTTCCATTCACTGTCGCATCGTATATTCTTTTCAGACTCCTTTCTTCGTTCATACGCCATAAATGTGCAAGTGCGCCCCACTGTTGAATTCGGCAGCCACCTCTGGTCTGGAGCCCCTAAATACCTGAAAAACCCTTGACTCGGTTCAGAGTCGGGCGGTTCGCTTTATAGATTCTCGTATCATTATAAACGGATTGCAATCTTCGGAGCACAGACGGCAGGTGGTGTACATGCATTTGAATTTGTTCTACCAGTATTTCAATGCAAGATGCTCCTAGGATTGCGTCATTGATCCCTTCGGCACCGGCGCATAGTCGGGAAAGTCGTCAAGTGCGCGCCTGACATTTGCTTAAGGTTGACATTCAATACGTAAGAAGGGGTCGCTTTTACGACTCGTTCTTATGTTCAACAGCTCGGCAGTAGAACGATTTGCCGGCCTCTGTGTTTCCTCCCTCATCCAACATGGGCCTCTTCTAGACCCAGATTTACTCATTCCTTCCCCCAAAAAGACCCTCCACACAGCATCCCCAAAGATGACATAGGCCCTGGGGGAAATAATTGCCTTCAAGGCTTCCTTTGTGGGTGTAATGAAAAAAAATGATTATTTAAATATCCATGCTTATAAACACGTATGCAGAAAAAATGAAAAATAACAGATAGAGTTGAGAACCTAATTTATTTTGTCATATTTGGGGATGCTGTGTTGAGAGTCTTATCGAGAAAAGGAAAGAGTGAAAATGCGTCTTGACACCGAGTTGTTGAAAAGAACAAGTGGTAAAAGTGACCCGTTCTCATGTGACAAGTAGTGTGCAAATATAGCTAACGACAAAGTCAAATGTGACGTGGATTAAATCAAATTAGTGATCTTTTTGTTTGTTATTATTTCGTTTCTACGTTTCATTATTTTCAGCTGTACAAATGATAAATCCTGAATAAACGTGAAGTCTGTTCAATATAAAAAAAATAATAATGCACGGTTGTATGTTTGAAAAATAAACATTAGTTTAATCATCACTTACTAATTTTAAATACGCAAAATACTTGCTTAATTTCATCAGCATTAGTTTTAATTAGTTTCGAAAGAGTGCATCATTTGAAATTCAATTATCGAAGGAAGCAAACACTTTGTAGCTTGACATTATAATTTTAAATAAAATATAATTTTGTTTTAAGCCATTAATTATTGCCAAATTTTAAACAAACAATTAGAATTAACTAAAAGTCCGATTTTAAGAATGTTCCCCTTCTCCTCTTCCCATCCCCCTACCTCTCTACCTACTCCATTACCACCCCCTCTCTGATGCTTTGTCCTGTTTATATTAATGTTTTGTCTCTTTCAATAATTTCTTTGTCTACTGTATTACTCTATATTTAATCTTAGTTTATACTTATACGTTCCTGATGAAGGTTAAGTCTAACCGAAACCGGTCGAATTGTTATATGTGTATAAATAAAGTGGCTTAAAACAAAATTATTTTTTATTTAAAATTATTTGAAATTCAGTTGATTCTTACCAGTCTATAAGGGAGTTCTGACACAAACCCTTGTAAAACAGCAGCGAGTCATGTATCGGTAATAAGAAATTAATTGTCAAGACCAATAAAAAAGGTCATGTTCTTTTTTTAAAAGTGAATACCGCACTAGAGTTCCAACAGCTCCCAACCGTCTAGAGCCAGTGAGACTATGGCATCCCCAATTGGGGTATTTCACGAAGCTGAAAGTAGTGGGGAAGAGAAGAAGATGGGGATGAGGAAGGTCAGGAAGTACCTGTTTATTCATATCTGGTCACCAAACACGGCTAAAGCCATTTCAAGCAACGTTTCGATTCTGAATAATGGTCTTTCACCAGGGCGATACTTGGAGTATCTACCACTCTGGAACGTGCCGCAAACCAACTTTCTATTATTTTATATGAATTAAATGTATTATGACACATTTTAATTAATTAAAAGTTTTGGCACCAGCCGGGTTTGAGCGTGCGACCTTTGGATTTGTAGTCGAGCGTCTTACCACTCGACTATGGAGGTTATTATTATTCAAATTCAGGTACCCACCCTAATGTTTGCTAGTGAAGCCTGAATCTGCAGCTTTGACTGCATTTAGGAGTCTTCATTGAAAATTAGTTTGTAACATAACGCTTAACACCCTATTGTATCCGCAAGACGTTGCTCAAAATTTAGCTAGCTGCTAGCCCGCCAGAAGATGTTTTCGGATTAATATTTTAAAAACTCTAAATAATTATTTTGAGGTGTCGATGGTTTGCTAATAAGTTATATTAGTTAATATGTTGGTCGGTGGAAGCGAAACTGCCAATAGTCAATGACCTCAATCAAAAATAAAATCAAACTGTAAAATAATCAAAATGTTTGACATGATATAATATTCAACCTGTCAAATGAATGTGCGTATGATAAATAAAATGAGTAATTCAAATACGTTTCTTTTCAGCTAAAATAATTAATGCAGCTGCTGTTACAATAAATCAAAAATCGATTGTTGAAACAATTTGACTGATAATAAATAGATACGAAATTTTTTTTTTATATAAGCTGCTGTGAATTGAAATAATTTTTCAGTTTTCTCCACCCGGTAAGACAATTAATCAACATGCAGTTCTTCACCATTTTCTTCGTCGCCTTTGTGGTCCTGGCAACAGCTACGGTAATATAGACTAACATTTATAATATTTCATTTAAATTGTTCTTTACTAGTTGTCCCCTCGTTGCTGAGGAATGTGACCTTCACCACATCATGAAGCCAATATAAACCAGCCTCTTTCACGACCCACGGTCCTATACCAAATGCCTGATCAGTCCTACCCGTTAATTACTTCTGTTTCTTCTTTCATTCAATGATTATTCCAGAAGCAACGGTCGTCTTTTTCTATTGTTCTTAGCTTTCAATTGGCCAGTTCCTATTTAGTTCTTAAGTTTATATTTTTTGTTTGGCAAACAAAAGAATAACACTCATTCAACAACCTTTTGCGTCCTTCAAGGTAGCGTTTTGGGACCTCCACTGCTGACTGTCCTAGGCTACATGGAGAGCAGTAGACACCAATTAATCCCGATATTCCAGATTCGTTAAATAGTGAATCAGTCCAACTATTGAAACTATTTATTTCTTTGCCCCGTTGCTAAAGATTATATTCTCCATTTAAAAAGCTCTGATAAACAAAGTTCCTTCACTACTCCTAGCTCTGACACTTGATTATTCCAACGCAATGTGTTCCTTTACTCCTCTTGTATTCCATTTACCATTAGCTTCTTGAAGTTAAAATTTTTGTTTGGCTTAAAAAAATGTAACACACTTTCTATAACCAATTGCGTCCCTCAAGGAAGAGTTTTGGGACCTCCACTGCCAACTATCTGAGCTACACGGAGAACAGTAGAAACCGATTAATTCCAATGTTCCAGATTCTTTCAATAATGGATCAGTCCAGACTGATCCAGTATTGAGAGAATCTGAATCATGGTCGAGTGTTTAGGACGCTCAACTACGAATCCAAACGAGTTCAAACCCGGCGTACGCCAATAACTTTTATTTAAATAATATGTGTCATAATACATTAAATTTATGTAAAAATATTTTTCTTTTCAGGCTGCACTCGGCGCCACAAGGAACAATAACAACAACAACAATAATAATAAGAATAACCGAAACGGAGCAATGAAAAGTATGCTCTTCAAGCCCTAAGGCAACAAACCTCAATGCCATCTTTTACCGATGAATCCTTATTTTTTTTTTAATACCAATCTCTTCAAAATAATGTGTTCAGTTCTCCTGGTGTGTGGTAAACGTATCAGATGACCAGCCAGCAACAAATCGATGATTCGTCATTTTTTTATTGGATTCCATGTTCTACTTTTTCAAAATTATCCTAATTGGATTGTGAATTCCTACATTTAAATAAAAGTTTTCGACACAATAAATATATTTTTTCAGTCAATATATTTTTATTTCCCTATAATATATATTTTTTAAATTATGCACACATTGTATGGTTTTAATGAAAGCCTCAAGTCGCTCTCAATTAAATAATAAATAAATAAAATAGGGTAGTCCAGTAGATTTTTAAAATAATTTATTCTTATAGTGAATACCGCACAAGAGTCTCAACTGCTCTCAACCGTCTAGAGCCAGTGAGACTATGGCATCCCCAATTGGGGTGTGTTGTGAGGCTGAAGATAGTGGGAAGGAGGAGGAGATGGGGAAGAGGACGGTTGGGAAGTAACTGGCTATTCAGATCTGTTTACAAACGTCTAAATCCATTTCCATCAAGCAACGTTTCGATTTTAAATGGTGGTCTCACATCAAAACAATACTTAAACTGATCAATGTAATTAGTCACATGATTCATATAATTAGTCACAATGTGTTTGAAGTGACTCAAATTTAACGCAACCCACAGAAAACTCTGTTCCAATGCAAAAAATAGTGGCTTAAAAGCGGTTGTCGACGTATAGCTTATTTATACCCTTACGATTCTTTCTTAAAATGTTAATACACTGTTGACATTGAAGCTCAAATATTTTCTAAAAAGTTGGATTTCTTTTAAAGTAAATAATATTTTACAGATTCATTCAAATACAGCCTTAACCTCTAAGTGACTGAAAGGGTACCCGGGTACCTTTTTCGGTTTCAAAATAGATTCTTTTAATGTTCCAGTAAGTTTAACCGACTGAAACTTCCTGACTTCTCCACAATAGTGAAAATAAACAATAAAACATAACCTTTATTTCAGTTCAGTTATTTATTTAAGTTATTTCAGTTATTTATTATTTTAAAAACATTACAAAATTTTTATTTTAAGGCGTTTTTAAATAGAGCGAGTAAGTGTATTAATACACAACATTCATAAATATAAAACAATTAATTCTAAAAAAATATAAATTGCAATGAATGCAAAGTAAAGACAGTAAAAAATAAAACAGTAAAAAATTGGATAATTTAAACATAATTTTTCATCCAAATGATGTATAAAAAAATAAATAAAATAAAACCAAGGAATAATTATACAAATAGCAGGAATGCTTGTCGTTTGAACGAAGCTTCATTTATGCAAAATATATAACATGATTGCCCCTCCCCACCGGCATGACCATTGGCAAGTTGGTCCTGCAGGCCGGGAGATAAAACAACCTATGCTGCCGATGGCGAAGATAACCGTCTGGAACATAGAAATGAATGCTCTCCATGATAGCTGAGTTTTCAGACCATCCACGAATCAATCTGAAGAAATGTGTTGCAATGTACACATCCCTTCTGACCTCTAGATGGTATGTTCCGAGCATACCCAAGAGAAAGTCGGTAGGATAGAGCCGCGGGTAGTAACCGTACTCCCTCAAGTAAAGAAATCTCAGAAATTTCTTCTGAACCTTCTCCAACATGAGGGAGTACTTGACCTCGTGTGGACTCCAAACGATCGACCCACTCTTAAGTCTACTCCTTACTAATGAGTTATCTGGAGGGTGGTATGTGAGCGGAAAATTTATCAAAACTGAAAACATCCCCCTTCCTAAAAAATTAAGCGAAAATGTCATAATCCAAAAGAATAAATCTAGACAAAAGAGTAATTTGAGAGTAGCGAAAATGAAGACTATGTTAATTATTGATTTTATTGAAGAAAATGAAAAAATAAATTTGCATAAGATTACAGATTTTATTAAAAAATATATGACCCACCGGTTTTGCTTAGCCGAAACATCATCAAGAAACAAAATTAAACTGTTAATTAATCAGTTTAAGTATAAAATAGAATCTGTGGTCTTATAAAAAGTTATTTATCGTTATCATTATATTATCATTTTTATTAAGTATGTCAAACCACAAAGTGATTACTTTCTACAAAAATAATTTTATGTTACATAGAATTTTAAAAATCAAATGCTTTTTGACTGGCATAATTATCTCTTACCAAACCGGACTATCAGAATTTAAAAAAAAACTAAAAAAAAACCAATTCTATAGAGAATAAATAAATACTTTTCGCAAAGACGAAATCATTTTACAACATTGGTATAACACCAGACTAGAACACTGTATCCGAAGGCAAAAATTAACAAAGTCACACGACCAACACAATTATGCGAGAAGAAGCAAATAAAACCCTTTCCTTAAAGGCTCTCCTTAATTGTAATAAATACATGGGCGGTGTAGATGTGGTCGACCAATATTCCTCATCCTTGAATTAAAATATGTAAGATGCACAACTTTCCGTCGTTTTCCCATAAACAGTTTAATAGGTCTGTAGTTGTCTAAAGAAATAAAAATATGACACGATCATTGGGAATGAAGAGTTGAAACCGAAAGATGTTGAACGGCGTTTGTTTGCTTGTGAACAGTTGCTTAGAAAGCAAAGCCGAATGGGATGTCTTCATCGCATTGCGATTGGAAACGATAAATGGGTTTATTACAATAACTTTTTGCGTAGAAGATCATGGAATTTTACCGGCCGCGTTTCCACGTCAACGGCCTAATCGAATATGCACGGTTTTAAGGTCACGCTCCATATTTAGAGGGACCAGTTTGACGTAGTGCATTATGAGCTGTTAAAACCTACTAAAACAATCACAAACAATTGTTGTCAAACCCAATTAATGCGCATAAGCCGAAAACTGAAAGACAAACGGCCACAAAACAATGAAAGATACTATCAAAATTATTTTATATTTAAAATGCTCGACCTCATGTTTTGAAAATGGTCAAGCATACTTGGAAACGTTGAAATAGGAAATTTTACCGGCCGTATTTTTTAGACGTTGTTCCCTCTGACTGTTGCATGTTTTTTATCAATGGCACACGACCTGGCTGACCAGCACTTTCAGTCCTTGAAAAAGTAATCGATTTGTGGATCGATGGAAAGATGGGGAAAATAATGGCTAGCGATGGATGATAATTTGAATTGGAAGTGTAAAATCATTTTTTTACATTAAAATTTCTAATTTCGGAAAAAAAACACAAAAGCAAAGTTGTATTCCCAATGGTATCATTTAATTTTTTTTTCAAACAAAAAAGCTTGTATTGGTATGGCAAAGAGCAGTTGGGACTGTTAAGTATTCAAGCAAAGAGGAATTATCGTTGAAAAAACGGAACCTTTTTTGCAGCGATAAGTGTTGACTGTTACTTATTCGGATCATTAGAAGAAATGGATAGCTTTTTTATTTTATTTTACATAACTTTTTCTTAGTTTTTTCTTTTGCCCAGTCGAGTCCTTGGTTTTTATGATCAAAAGGGTATTTTTGCTTCATATCTCCCACTTTTTATCGCCATCTTGCATAGCTGACCCAACGATATTTCGACTATCTTTCTACTAACGCGTGAATGCTATCTCGCTCACTCTGCGTGTGTCTCTTTTCCAAAAAAGAATACTCCGTATCAAATCATCGTATTTCTTGGTCACTTACAAAGACCGTAAACAAAACGGCTTAGATGTTGGCCAACACAGTTGTTACTTCGCATCGTTTTTATGTAGAATCACGAGGAGAATTTTAAAATTTGCTGGCGCCGTTTTCATATCAAGTTTAGGCGGGGCCGAGATTTGTGGGAGCAATACGCAAACGAAATACATGTAATGTCTAAATAATCATTTTAGGGGTGACAAAAGTTGGTGAAGAAGGGGTCAGTATATTAGTCGGTGGTAGTAAAATTACCACCAGAAAATGACCTCACTATTAAATAAAATGAAAGAGTCCAAAAATAGAAGAACAGAATTTTCGAGAAGAAATAATACCTGTCAAACAAATAGACGTTTGATAAATTAAGTAAATAATCCAAATGTGTTTCTTTTCAGTTTGGAAAATAGGTACAGCTGTTGCAAAAATAAATCAAACAATTTATTGTTTTAATAATATTTCTCACAATGAAAAGATACGAAAAAATTTCCATATATAAGCTGCTGCGAATTGAAGTGAGGTATCAGTTTTCTCCACCCGAAAAGAAAATCAATCAAAATGCAGTTCTTCTATCTTCTCTTCGTCGCCCTCGTCCTCCTGGCTACAGTTACGGTAGTACATTTATAAATAAATAAATAAAAAATCAATTTGTTATTTTCTTGTTTTTCCCTCATTGTTAAGAATCGTGACTCCCTCTTCAAAAGTTGATGGACCAGAATTATCCATTTCCCGTGGTCCTGCACCAAATACTCGATCAGTCCAACGATTCGTTTATTTCTAATGCTTATCCTGCTTTCCACTGCAGACTACAACAATTTTGTCTTTGCTCCATTGCTAAGCATCATGAACCCCATTTAAAAATCCCAGCAGACTAAGCTTCTCCACTTCTCGTAGCTCTGCGAGAGTTTCAGATACCTGCGACACTTGATTTTTCCAACGCAAAGGAAATCTTCATCTACTCCCCTTGCCCCCCACTTACCACTATCTTCTTGAGGTTAAAATTTTATTGCGTCCCTCAAGGAAGCGTTTTGGGACCTCCACTACTTGCTATACTGATCTGCAAGGTAAACAGTAGACAGCGGTTATTTCTTTGATTCCAGATTTACAAAAAAAACTTCAATACAGCGCATCGGAGACGGTTAAAGTGCTTTTTGAAAATAATTTTTGTACTTTTTTTCAGGGCTCTCTCGGTAACACCAGAAACAATAATAACAAAAACAACAACAATAACAACAACAATAATAACAACAATAATCGTGGAAACGAAGGCTCGAACAAAGGAAATGGAGGCAAAGGAAATAATGGAGGCAAAATAAATTGAGGCTCCGGCAAAGGAAACGGAATGTGGTAATCGCTTCAAACCCACCAAAGAAATGCCCCTCAAAGAAAACCAACACCAACCATTTTTGCAATGAACCGGTACATTTTTTTTTAATACCACCTCAAAATAATCAGTGAAGTTCTCCTGGTATGCAGGACACGTACTAGGAGACCAACTAGCAACAACTTGATGATTTATCATTCTGCATCAATTTTAAAAAAATTGGATTGTACATTTCTACAATATTTCAATAAAAGTTTTCGACATAATAAATAAACAAATTTAATCGATTTTTTTTTATTTCACACATGGTATTTTGATTTTATTAAAACGTGTATTTCTTTTCTTATGTGGATGAAGGTTTTGAGCCACCATTGAAAATAAAAATAATAGTAATCCTGTAGTTTTAAATCATTAGTCAGTCCACATGAATTTCTGTTCTACTGCGATAAATAATAACTCTCAAGCGGCTGTTGTATTTTTTAAGAGTTTGGTAAAGCCGACGGAGCAACTTTCCCCAGGTAAATGCGTTTCCAATCGATAAAATAAATGGCTAGTTGAGCAAGAAATGTTTGTTTGTCCTACAGTATATGAGAAAATCTCCTTTTTAATATGAATATACGCACAAGAGTCTCAACTGTAAGAATGTTGAGACTCTTTCACTGGACTTTTCCTCCGTTTATTTGTTTTTATCAGTAGTTTCCTTGATTTTCATAATCATAAATGATTTTTGCTTTATGTCACGCATTTTATTTAGTTTACCATCTTGCCTAGCCGACTTGACCATTTTTCGCGTAAACGTTGTCTCCCTCACTCTGCGTGGTTTCTTTTCTAAGAAGGAATACTCAGTATCAGTTAATTGTATTTCTTGGTCATATGCAAATACCACGAACAATATGGCTCAGATTTTGGCTGATACAGTTTTCAGACCTTAAATATTTTCTTCTCATTTTAGCATATTGAAAGAAGGGTGAATGCAGGAAACTCCATTAATGGAGGACTGAACGCTCTTGGCGCAGTTGAGAAATGGTACAAAGAAGCGAAGCGTGCGTACACCAACCCTGATGTATGGCAGTGAGGCATGGAACTGGCAGAGGAAGGATGAAAGTAAGCTGAACGCTGTGAAAATGAAATCCCTGAGACGTATGTGCGGTGAAACCATGGGCGACCGTATTAAAAATGTGGATATCCGGAAAAGAGTGCAAAACTGATGCAAGCGTAATGAATATAAAGGGAACGCTTAGATGGTGGGGGCATGTAGAATAAATGAACAGAGAAAAGAGTGTAAAAATATTAAATGATGCGAAAGTGAATGGTAGAAGAAGTCGAGAACGCTCGAGGAAGACATGGCACGATCAAGTAAATCAAATACTTGAATCGGGTCAGTGAAGAATCAAAATAAGAGAAGAGTATGTATGAGACGATGTATGAATGAAGAAGTGTGTGCCGAGACAGAGTTGTATGGCCTTCCGTCCTCTCTGCATACCCCTGTGGTGAAACGGTGTGATGGTTAGTTAATTAGTTAATCTCACTATGCATTGTTTTAATATAAATTCAAGAAGACAATAGGATACTTCGTCCGCACTGCTCTCAAACCAATTTTTAGTATGTCAAAGAGTAGAGTAGAGGGGTTGTTATTAAAAAAAAATACATAAACTCTGAATATTAATAATCTTGGGATAACGCTAGTTTATTTTAATTTTTTTAATATAGATTATTTAGTATAGTAAGATAATTGTTAAAAAAAATTGCACAGTGAATTACTAAAAACTGTTCCAACTGTGTCAACTGTTCCACACCATAAAGAACAAGGTTTTTGTGTTGGGTGAGGGAATTTTCCTCAAATAATATAATGGAGTTAAGTTTTTAGAATACTGCAGAGAAAATACAAAGTATTTGTGTAAAATTAGTTAAAGTAATAAATGTCAGAACATAATGATAACACAAGGTTTGTAGAATAATAAGAAAAAAATAATAAAAAATAGAAAAAATATAATAACAATTTTAAGGACTGTCAAAGTTGTTTGGTGTAATATTTCAACCTAAGTTGAAATTCATTTTTGAAGTTTTTATATTTACAGGAATATTGTTATAGTTAGTTATTCCTAGACAGAGATTTGACAGCCTCCATGGTCGAGTGGTAAGACGCTCGACTATGAATCCAAAGGTCGCGGGTTCAGACCCGGAGTGCGCCAATAGCTTATTTTTAATTAATATGCGCCAAGTATTATTATGTTGCAAGCCAGTCACTGGAACCGTTGATATTATATCTCCGAGGAGCCGGTTTGGGCTCAATAGGTTTTTGACGGAAAGAACCTTTTGACAAGGAACCGATTCCACAGTTGCAGTTCTTACCGTTTTCAGAATTTCACTAGTAACCTCTCATAAAAAAAATATTTTTCCCAATATAAATTTTTTTCTTGGAGGAATTTTTCTGGCACCAGTAACCGGTTCTTAAAAGAACTGGATAAATAGTTGGTTCCTCGCCGATCACCGATAACTGGAACCGCAGGTTCACCCAACTCGGATATCGACCAACTCTAGTAGATACTTTAAGAATCGCCCTGGTAAAAGACCACCATTCAGAATCGAAACGTCGCTTGAAATGGCTTTAGCCGTGTTTGGTGACCAGATCTGAATAGCCAGGTACTTTCCAACCTTCCTCTTCCCAATCTCCTTCCCCCCTCCACTACCTTCCACCTCACAACATGCCCTATTTTGAGATGCCATAGTCTCACTGGCTCTAGACGGTTGGGAGCAGTTGAGACTCTTGTGCGGTATTCATGTAAAAAAAAGGGTGAGGTTTTTCAAACACTCCTCACATTTGACATCGTTTCAATTCAGCAATTAGCGTATTTTGAAAATGCTTAATTAATAATAATAATAAAAATAAAGTTTTATTCCGGAAGGTATGCAGGAGTAGTGCAATGCAATACCTTCCATAATCGATATCAATACATTGTAATAATAATAGAAACAAAATAAAAAAATGAACAGAAATTCATAATAAATAAATAATAAAATAAAAATATATGTAAAAATAATAATAATCTAGATAAAAGTAAATAAATTAAAGAATATAAGTAAGAAAATATGAATGGAGTATATTAGGCTTCATTTCGCAAAAACGCCATCAAGAGGGAGTCCATCCTGGCAGCGTTAAGATTGATGGGGCCAATAATTTACTCCAATGCGCTTCTATGCTTGAGTTCGGGATCTGACGGGATTCCATGATGAGGTTTGCTGGAGTTGTTAATCCTTTCCGCATTCCTGCTACCCTGGTTCTCATAAGGGGCTGCAAATCCTGGAACTCGCCCCTCGGTGAACATACCGGAAGCACTGCAGTGCCTGGGAAGATTGAACATCATGCGGTAGGCGTTGTTGTACTGGACCCGAAGCCTTTCCATGCTACTCTTCTTAAAATTGGTCCAGAGCTTAGTGTTCTGTTTTAGGATTTGAGTATTACTTTTTTATTTTTAATTATATTTTATATGAATACCGCACAAGAGTCTCAAACTGCTCCCCAACCGTCTAGAGCCAGTGAGACTATGGCATCCCCAATAGGGTATTTTGTGAGGCTGAAGGTAGTGGGGAGGGGCAAGAAGATTTGGGAAGAGGGAAGGTCGAGAAGTACCTGTGCTATTCAGATCTGGTCACCAAACACGGCTAAAGCCGCCATTTCGAGCAACGTTCCGATTCTTTTTGGTGGTCTTTTTCCCGGGCGATATTAAACACCACTCTGAAGGGCCCCCAATATACTTTTTTTTTTAAATTTTTTTTAAATTTAAATTTGAATTGAAAGGGGGTTT